>LPNX010191786.1:337356-359002 GCA_001517045.1 Pseudotsuga menziesii | reverse complement strand
CTTTACTATAATTGCTTAGATCTCGAATGTTCTTGCACCATTTTTCATTTTGAAACCTTAATTCATCCCATTATCTTCCATAATTAGGCCTTCCAAATTAATGACATAATGGAAAACATGTCTTAGGAATTCCAAGTTAATGGCATCCAACTAATTAATGTAACTAATAAAAATGACAAACATGGCTTTAAAATTGGAATGGATTATTATTCCTTTATTCTGGCTAAACTAATAATCTATAATAGAGTCCCCATGGCATGTTTACCCATAATAAAGATCTTCAAAATAATCTCAATCCTTTTTTTAATTTAGAAATAGATTTTGATTTTGCAATAAAGGAAGTATAATATATTGTTATTGTATCAATAAGGTGCATTTCTACAACTGAGGTGGGAGAGAAGTGTCTATTTATAATGTGTTGTTGAATTGTTGGGTACTAAAGATGCATTTCTATATCCCCATAAAATAAAAATAAAACTAAAAAAAAAATAAAAATGCATGAATCAATGTGTTGTTGAATTATCCTAGAGTGGGGCCTACATGGGGAGAAATACCCCTGTGTCTTATAATTTAAAAAAAAAAACCGCATACATCAATGTGTTATAGCATAGTAGTGAAAGGGATGTGTGTAATACTTTGGTGGTGAAAGGTTTGTATATTTGATTTTTCTCTATGTATTGTAGAACATAAATTAAATAGGTCCATACTAGTATATCTTTAATATTGTTATCTTTATTATTAAGTTTAATGTTGTTATGTTTATTAAATATTTTATTAGATTCACTAACAATAAAGTTTATTTTTATTATTAAATTTAATATTTCATTTTCTTATATCAAATTATTATTGCAGGGTTGAAAGAAGCCTTAAAACACCTTTTTATTTTCATTGTTATATATAACATTAAAAAAAATACAAAGATATAATATCTTGATTAAAATAATAATAACTTAAAAAAACCTTAATATAAGTCTTATTTAAAAAAAAACTTATGACCAGTCCTATTTTAGGACTAGCTTTGACATCAAAAAGTTTATAAGAGCCTTTTAACTTTTAAATTTAGATATGTTGCCTATCCCTACGACTTCACTAGGGTACTAAACTACTTATACTTAACTATGAATAAAAGTATATTAAAATTGTATTTATAGAGTTAAAATGAAAGACCTTCATGTTTTGGATAGATTGTTTACATGGGAAAATAAAACTACTTTATAACCATATTTAAAATCCATTTATTGTGATAGTAAACCCATTTATTGTGATAGTGCTTTCACTCAATATGGATGTACCTATTTATTGTGATAGTGCTTTTACTCAATATGGATTTTTCATTTATGTTTGATATAACCAAGTTGTTGGTAGATACCTATACACCATTGCTTAAAAATAATGTTCCACCGAGCTAAATTCTTTGAAGACATAGTATAATTATTATGTTGTATTTGTCATTAATCCAAATTATTACCATGAAAGAACCTTCAAAAACCCATAAAATTTCTCATCCTTTATTTACTACTAATTTAATTAACTTTAAATCCAAATAACATTTCTCATCCTTTAAACCTAAATAACATTTTCCATTATCTATTTACTACTAGTGTGATTAATAACTTTGCACCCAAAAGTTTAAGAAAATTGTTGATACCTCCTTTAAATCAAACTTTAAATTTGAGAAAATGTGCTTAAGTAAAATGAAGGATACTACCTATCCCAAGTAAAGTAGGAGTGCTTTAATTAACACCATAACAAAATATCCGCAAAAAGATAACGGGCTCATGCACAATCATGGACTCCTTTAAAAGCACTTTAGATGCCAGATAACACTAAAAAACATGGAAGCTCTAACTTTATGTGAGAATTAGAGGTACTTCCCTAACTGATTTGAAGATGAAGTAAAAAGACAAAAGTTAGGTAATTGAATAATATTTCATAATATATTACTTTTATCTATATAAAAGTTGTGTAAATGATGTCATTTTTGGATAAACTCTTGCAGACATATAAAGGACATATGGTACTAGTGCAACAATATTTTATCAAATATTTTCATGATTTTTTTTTAATTAATTATTGAAGTTTGAAAACCTTGAAACGAAAACATTCTATGTGACTGCAACACTTTAGGGGCTAAACTTAATGAAATTTTTTATTTCTATATATAAGATTGTAGAGATTGCTCTCCTCTAGTGCACCATATAGTTTTATTGCGAAATGGTGAAGGAAATCAAAATTTATATAAAAAGATTTCATTTTCGAACTTGTGTTTTGGATTTATATAATGGCACTAAAAAGTAGAACCATCTTCATGCACACGCCCTAACATCACTCATTGTATTCACCACTTATCTTCCACAAATGTCAAAGCAATCTACTTTTACTCGCCTCCTAAATCATTATAAATTTTAAAGAAACATGCAACCATTTCCAAACATAAAAATTATGTATTTGGAAAGGTAAGATGAAAGGATAAAAGTGGGGAGTCATACTAAAGATTTTGGAAGAAAATAAAGGAGATGTAATATATATATATAAAATAAGTAAACATTAAAAAATAAAAAGAAGATTTTTCTAGTAAAAGTATTTTTTTCAAAAAAAAAATCATTTTATATTTAAAAATAACAAAAAGAGAAATCTTAAGTGTAATGGAACATATCACATCATATTTTTAGTATAAAAATTATTATTTTATTTTAAAAATAGTCATAAAAATCAATATTAAACATAGTTTTATTAACAAACTATAAAAAAGCCCACACAACTTAAAAATTGGATACATATAATGTTCTGAAGTTTTCAAATAAATTACTAGTTGATAACTAAAAATATGTTTATCGCTATCCAATATGAGATTAGATCCAATCCTAAGTAGACTATATGAAAGGCTCTTGCCAATATCAAATGAAAACACATTAATGATTTCTTCAAGCCTTAGGTATCCCAGTTCCTTCTTTATAGGTTTCTTGGACCGATTAGTAGCTTCTATAGTTAATTCATTGTAGATTTGAGTGAATATGATCACTTCAGCCTATTTGTAGTTTTATTTAATCCAAACAACCAAAGGTTATAAGTTCACATTGTTTAGTTGTTGTTCATGAGACATCCAACTAACCATTAACCTAGAGTCACCAAAAAATGGGCTCTACAAGTTCCTTTATATTAAGCTATTATTGTTGTATCTTCTACCTAAGTGAGCCTTGAACCTAAAATAATTCAGTTCCTAAAGAAAAAAATATTCCTTTTTGGCCATAGGTGTTTTCAATCCGCTCGTATGCACCATCAAAGAATCCCAAGGGATTGCTTAATCGATAAGTAGTTCAACAACTTGTTGAGGAACCCTATTGTGTACTTAATCTTTTAATAGTTGAAAAATATCAATGATATGATATATGACATGAAGTGTAGGTATGTTTATATCATGGGGGGTTCACTAGCAAGGAAATATCATATCACATCCATTCATATTGAGGGTTTGAATACTCCTAAAAACCTCAAAAACATATTGCATCATATTAAGGGGTCAAGGGGGGATTTTTAATTTGACATATTAATATAAATATTGGGGGTTATTTTATTTGGGTGGGCCAAGGAATAACCTCCAAATAATGGGATGGATTCATACCTCCAAATCATGGGCTCAATTCATACCTCCAAATCATGTGTTGGATTCATAGTATTCTTAGTTTCTTCTAAGAAATAAACTACAAATCACGGGCTAGATTCATACCTCCAAATCATGGGATGGATTCATATTAGTCCTAACTTCTACTAATGAATAACATCCAAATCACAGGCTAGATTTATACCTCCAAATCGCTGAACTTATAAAGTCTTTTTTTTAGAATAACTTTTTAGGTTGGGGTTTAGGTGGTTATTAATATTCAATCAAACCTTGCTCCATGAAAACTAAGAAAAGAGAGATCAATATTATATTGGTTAAGTACATAATAGAACAAATAATCTGTTTATATAAGGTAGCATCAACTAGTTCTGAATCATCGTTATTTAATAACTTCAAACCTGTTGTCATCAGAGTAGTCATAGCCTTGCAATCTATCATTCCAAATTTTTTTAGGATTTCTACTGCATATTTTCCTTGGTTTAGAAAAATTTCGTTTGGATACTGCCATACCTAAATACCTAGAAAGTAATGCATCATTCCAAGGTATTTCATATCAAACTTTGTAGCAAGCTTCTTCTTATATTCGATGATGGGCTTATATTTTCCTGACAAGAATAGATCATCTACATATAGTAATAATATCATAATCCCATCATCCTCAATATTATAGTAGAGGTTGGAGTTTGCTTTACTTTAGGTAAATCCTAAGCTCATTACAAATCCATCGATCCTTCCATACCATGCTTTGGGTGCGTGCTTTAACCCATGTAATTCCTTCTTTATTCTACATACATGGGTTTTCCTATCACTAGTCTTGAACCATTGCAGTTGTTTGATATATACCTCTTCTTCAATCAAAACATTTAGAAAGGATGTATTCACATCCATTTGATGCAGCTTCCACTTCATAATGGATTCCAAGGTAAGGATGGTTCTGATTGAGGTGTACCTAGCTACTCATGCAAAGGTCTCCTCATAGTCGATTCCCTTTTTCTGAGAGAATCCTCGAGTTACAAATCTTTCCTTGTACTTTTCTATACTACCATCTACTGAGTGTTTAATTTTGAATATCCATTTCAAAGATACCAACAATTTGTCTTTCGGACTTGGTACTACTTCCCACACCTCATTCTTTATAACATATTGGTATTCATCAACCATTGTGTCATCTGACTACTTATTTTTTATTGTTTCTTCAAAGAATATCGATCCTTTATCAACTAGATCACACATCAAATCCATATAAATAGTGTATGGCTTTGGATTCATTCATTCTTAGATGATTCCTTCTCGGGAACCATGTCTTTTTGCTTCTTTGATTACTTCCCGAGTCCAGGAAGGTTTTCTCTTTCAAGAAATCATTTCACTAGGTAATTATTTAGGTAACTAAGGTTTTGTAATATCATGATCCCCAAGAATTTGAGCTTCTTCTTCGTTCATAACTAGTTTAGGACTTTCAGTATCTTTGGGAGTTTCATGCTCCTATTCATATTACTTATCTTTATTTGAATTCCTAAAGGTTGTATCTTCGTCAAATGTGACATCTCTGCTAAGTTCAATTTGATAGTATCCTGGGATATAGATTCTATAAGCTTTTGATTTCTCACTATATCCTACGAACAATCTCTTCTTTCATGAAGGATCTAACTTTGATCTTTTCTCCTTGGGAATGTTTATGTATACAGGACAACCATTTTTTGTGCATTATAGGGAATGGTGAGCTCCCTCTTAATCCCAGCGCCCTTGCATAATTCATTGAATTCATTTGATGTGAACGGTCCTCCATTATTTGACCTCAATATATTTATTTTCTTTTCAGATAGTTTTTCTACTAGGGCCTTAAATTCCTTAAATATTTCAAACACTTCATCCTTCTTTTTCAAGAAGTATATCCAAGTCTCGCAGGAGTAGTCATCAATCAAAGAAGCATAGTAAACATACTCGCTTAATGAAGTGGTTTGCATTGGCCTGCATATGTCTGAATGGATAATATTAAGATACCTTGTTTTTTATCGCCATTGTTTGGATAAGTATTCTTAGTATTATTTCCTTGTGTACATCCTTTTCACACTCGTTCATGTTCAATCTAAATTTCTGGTAGATTAGTCACAACCTTGCTTACAACTGGTAGAGCTTTGTAGTGAATATGAGAAATCCTTCTGTGCCATAGATCACATGGGTTTATCATACTAGTTTCTAATGTTGAATCTACATGTCCCTTCAATTTGTAAATTCATCCTTCTTCAACTCCAATTTCTACTTCATCATCTATGGTTTTACCATTTTTCCACATGAGAACTTTTCCATCCACAAAGGAAACTCTAAAGCATTTATTGTCTAAGGCTGAAATAGAAAGAAGATTCTTCTTTTGTCCTAGGACATACATGACATCTTTCATCTTCATAGGATTTCCAGACTCCAAAGTATAGGATGCTTCTCATATTCCGTTGATGGGTTATTGGGAATCATCTCCAAGCATTACTTTGTGTGGAGATTCCTTTTGTACAAGGCATGAGAGTGAGTCCTTATAACCTCTCATGTGTTTGGATGAACCACTATCTACTAGCAAGATGTCATTTCCTGTTGAGACTAATTATGTTAGAGAAGAGATCAATACATATTATTCACTGGAGTCTTCATCCTTCTTTTCTTCTTCTTCAACTTCTTGATCATTATATTCAGCAGCATGATCCTAAAATTGTTTCATATCTTTTACTCTTTATGCTTTCGTGGGATAGTTGATGGAAAGTGAGAATTCAAAGTTTGAGAAGTATGTCATGGACCTCTTAAAACCTTGAGTCTTATGAGGAGGGTCATGACTCTTCCTTTTTCCTTTGGTATGAGTTTGTCAAGGCTTGATCCTCATTCTCATTTAGCTTTGCTTCTTTAGCTTCTATCCTTTCTTCTTCTTGAATACATTGTTCCCATAAATTTCAAAATTTGGATAGTTTCCTTCTTGAACAGATTCCTCAGATAAAGGATTCCCAATATCTTGGAAGACAATTTAAGGTTGTCATCACAACTTCTTCTTCTTAAACCATATCATCAATGGCTTCTAACTAATCCTTTCTTTGAGCTACTATTATAAAGTAAGACTGCATGGTCTCTGACTTTTTAGCTCTTAAAATTTTGAGTTGATTCCTCGAGGTCATCTTCCTATTAATGTTTCTTCCTTCAAATAAACCAGATAGAGCATTAACATTTCTTTTGGAGTCTCACTTGAGGATACTTGAGGAATCAAGTTATCTTTTATGGAGTCAGCTATGATCATATCCTTCTTATACTTGGGCTTGTCTTTAGCTTCTTTTGGTTCTATCACTTCCTCCTTTACAAATATATCTAGATCATTCTCTTGTATGATGAGAATAATCCTATACTTCCATTCTCTGAAGTTTTCAGCACCTTCAAGATTTTCATATATCTTGGTATTCTTTGTCATTTTAATAGATTGAGAACTTCAAATGGAATAAACAGGAATAATAATTACTTGAAGAAAGCAACTTCTAGTTGACCTCCTTCTGGATGACCTAGGGTTCGATGTGAAAACCCTATTTTTTCAACTAGGATTATTGGAAAATATGAGTGATAGAGAAGATGTGCCTCCCTAAGGAGAGGTAGACTATATTTTTATTTTTCTGAGATTGATTATGGAATCTCAGGAAAATAGAGGCCCTAGTTTGTTATGACAATAGTAACTAGTCCAAAACTGAAACTTCTCATAATTTATCTATGTCTTCATAGAAATATGTGTTCTTTAGGGGCAAATTGAGAGATCCCTCTTTTCTGGTTGATCTGTCGAGGTATTTGTTCAGAGTAACAAACCCTAAATGTGTAGTGCTTCCTTTCAGTATGGCTCGGATACCATGTTAAGTTTTCTTAATTTGTTTAGATGATATCTTAAAACGATTTTTCACTAGTAAGATCATTGAAATAACAACAAACAAAAAAACATAATAACATAATAATACAAATATTTTCATCGAGGAAACCACAAGGGAGAAAACCCTGCAAAACTTCCTCGGTATAGAACTCAACTAGAGTAGTGTAAAACCAAGAAAAATGTTTCTTTCTTCTTTCTGGCACACTAATATTTCTCTCTCTTACAAAAACGCTTGAGTGAGTGAGTACAAATCAAGGGGAGTGCCTCCATATTGATATTATTCAGTTGACTTAACCTCTAAACTAATAGGGATTCTTTTCTAACTGATTGGGACGACTTGTCTAGCAAGATACCAAAAATAACATTTATTATATTGTCACTTGGATACTATTGACCCAACTTACATTCGTAGGTTTACATTGACTCTTTCAATGACTCTTACAAGACCAAACCCATGTCCCAAAGGAGGAACATATTCAATACATATTGGAATATCTTCCAAAGTTACATTACTTTAACATCTATGACATGTTTCATCACCAAACCTTTAGTGATTATTATCTTCAACAAATTTATATTATGAGCAGTACAAAATAATCCCTACAAGATTCAAAAACCGTCGGAAGGATAGAAACAATGTCAAACCTATTCAATATATAGATGACCAAGTAACTAATTATAGACATTATCAAATATATAGTGCATTAAATGTGCTATCTGTCAGATATTTGAAAATTTTAAATTTCAGTCATATAGCTGTCAATTCTTGAATTTTATTCAGATATCCAATGATATAGGGAATTATAAAAATAAAAAATAAAAAATAAAAAAATACAGTTATCATCCAACTTTTTTCTTCAATTTTCATATATTGTCGTATTTCAACATCATATTTTCCTCCTATATCTTTTAATGCCTCTCATGAGGGATGTTTTGAATTCATATTCCCGTGGTTCACAAGGGAAATCACCATATCAGCGCCACTCCAAGGACACATTTATTGGGTCATATAGACTAGGATACACCTTGCTTTATTGACTCTCTGCCCTTAAATATAGTGTTAACCATTTCCCCTCCTCTTCATGCAAAAGAGGATCACAGCTATTTACTCCTCCATATTAACGGAATATCCCATTTTCTTATCCCCCATTAATAGGAAGTCACATTAATCTTCAAATTCCCCTAGAATACAAATATCACTGCCACATATTCCAAGGTTTCCCCCTCAAGGAAAGAACATTCATAATAACATGGAGGCCCTTAATCCAAACCTACCATTCATGGAAAATTTGAACCTCCCTGACCTATAAAAACTAGTTAATGATCCCATAGCTCATGATTCCAATTGGATAGAGGATCTAGATGGGTATAGGTGGCCACCCACATGTTTGACTCGCTCAATACAATTTTCCATTTTGAGAATTTTCTTGTAAGTTGTATGGTTTTTTAGGATCCAAAACTTTTGGGTCGTTTTTAGGACCCAAATGACATATTTTGGAGATTCATGGGGCCAACAATAATTTTATGACACCACATGAAAGTTATAAATATCGTAGAGACATTTCCAACAAGCTATCGAGTGCCACAAACGTAGATCGTATGCAAAATTTATGACCCCGAGAAGTTGATTGTTCAATTAACCACCTTGGTCGACAAAATTTATGGCGATTCATCTCCTAGGGTTAGGTTTAGGGTTTTTGCCTCTCCAAGGGTTTATGATAAAGGATCCTTCAAACTCCTTTTTTATTCAACTTTTCACAAGTGAGCGTAGCCACCACATCTCTTATTAGAGATACTGCTACCACCATTCTAGTTGCTTTTGTTTTACAATTTGTTCAGTTTCATTCATTTAATAGAATCTAAGTTTAAGTTGTATCACTATGTTTATCATCATATATATGTGTATCTGACTATATGTATATGTATATGTACATATATATACACATAAATATACATATATATATATACACACACACACACACACACACACACACACACACACACACACACATATATATATATATATATATATATGTATGTATGTATGTATGTATGTATGTATGTATGTATGTATGTATGTATGTATCTATATATGTATGTATCTATATATATATATATATATATATATATATATATATGATATTTAATTTTTTTCTCACATAAATCTGGATCAGTGATATCCAAGCCTTTTTCTCTTTTGGTTTTTCATTGCATGCCCCCGATGAGATCTAAATATCGAGAGTTGGGTCTCAAACTAGTTGAGATTTGGAAAAATACCTCTCGTCGTCCCAATATTCCTCACATGGAGGGAGAACAAAAGAGAGATGACTGAGTGGGAGCTTCTATTAAACTGTTGCTTGAGGAATCCCTTATGCAACAAAAGAACGAGATGATGGAATCCCTTATGCACCTTCAACGAGCAGTCGTTACAGTGGTGGAACTTCCTTCAATAAACAAGTTAACTTCGAGATACCCTTATTTTTACTAAAATAAAGATGCAAATGCTTTTGAAAAATGGTTGATTTTGTTAGAGGGTTACTTCTATGTTAAAAAAATTTCCAACTTTGAAAAGATCACCTTCGCATTCCTTAAGTCCCTCCCACATATTGAAGACCAGTGGGATGGGTATTTCAAGAGGCATTCAAAGGATGAATCTGAAATATTCAATACAAAACCCACTTGGTCATGTTTTTTCGATGTCGTCAAAAAATAATTCTACCCTTTCGAAAATTATGATGACCAATTCACAACCCCAAGGACAAAAAAATGGCAGCTAAAGTCCTCACAACCATTTCCAGCTGTAGGAAAAGAAGGGTAATGGGAAATCGAAGAAGGACACTGGAAAGTGGTTCCAATTCCAAAAACTACCACGGCACTACACTGATGCAATATAGGAAATTTCGACTCAAAATGGGCCTCCTAAGGAAAATAATAAAATAATAGTTAAAATAATATTTATTAATTTGGGAGGAAGAAATGAAAAAAACTACTTTTTTGTTGTTATTTTCGACATATCTCCCTATGTTTTTACTCAAATTTTGATCTAGAGATCTCGTTGGATGTAGAATTAAATTATGCATCCAATGAGTACCCACACTATATACTTTTGACGAACCCCACTACCCCAAAACAAGAAATACCTAAAAAAATGTGATGATGACATTTGAGTAAAAACACAGGGAGATATGTCGAAAATACGAACAAAAAAAGTAGTTTTTTTATGATACCTATCGCCAAATTTATATTAAAAAATTGTTTAAGACCTATACGGTATTTCAAATTTAAATCAATTTCATTGGCAAACACATGATGACATGGAATTTGAATTAGGGTTGAAAGGCCCATTTTCAGTTGAAATTTCCTCTATTGAATGTTTCTCAAAACAATCATTGTTGGCTGAGACAAAATCCCTTAATCTAGACTTTGACTCAGACACTAATGTAGAAAAAGAAAGGGAAAAACAGATCATTGAAGGGGAACCTAGTGCCACCATTGCAACCACAAATATACAGCCATAAGAGTCATAGGAACCAAAGGAAGGGGAGAGCCTCTTCCATTCATAACTATGTGTGCACAAGACTCTGCTACATTTCATTGTTGATAGTGGTAGTTAGAAGAACCTCATCTTAGTCGAGGTCATCAAAATATTGAAGCTTCTGATGATTTCACATCCCCATTCCTACAAAATTGATTGGTTGAGCCAGGGAAGATACATCTACGTCAATCAATAGTGCCTCCACTCCTACATCATTAATCCCTTAAAAGATGAGGTAATGTGTGATGTTACCTTGCTTAAATTTTGTGATGTTCTTTTAGGAAAACTATATATGTGGAAACACCATGTTGTGTATGAATCTAGACCTCATAGTGTCATTATTAATTTGGGAAAGAAATTATACAGGATACCAGAGACATTTCCTGTTATTGTAGTGTCTCTCATCACAACGAAGCAATTCTAGAACGTAATCTCCCAAACAAGGAAATTTCTACTCTTCATGGTTCATTTTGAAGGTGAATGAAAGATCACAGGAACATCCACCACCTCCTCATAGAACCAATCTATGCAGCAAAAATGGGTGGACAAGATCATGGAAGAATATACATACTGTTATCTCCCAAAATAAATTTATTTTGATAGTATGAAGAATTGAATTCATGTAATGAAATATCTAAGTATGACTGGCAATTTGAAAGCTGTTTTTTTTTTATTTGGTTGAAAATTTTAAAAGTTATAGCTTTCAGTGGCTTAGGCGAGGCTTATTATAACTCATTAGCCACCGAAAATCTATGTTTCGGTAGCTAAACGGTTGAACCTGGGGTAAAATTGAACCACCGAAAGCGGGCTGAGCAAGCAAAGTTAAAATAACACTTTCAATGGCTTAGGAGAGACTCCAGAAGACTCATTATCCAACGAAAAGGATCACTTTCGGCAACTTAGAAAGAGGAACAGGAACGATTTTAACCGCCAAAAGCAGGTAGTGAGCAACATTATTTTTTCAACAGGTAAATCAGTTTTTCGGTGAGGCCATTATCTGTCGAAAGTAGGATTTCACCACGACGACAGGGTAAAAGTTTCGGTGGCTCAAATAGGAAAGACAACACTTCGTTAGCCACCAAAAGCCATCTTTTCAGCGGCTAGCTGACAAACTCCCGGTGGTTATTAACCACCGAAAGGGAAAAATAAGAAAAGGTTAGAAAACAGTCACATTCGACCCTGTAAGCACGATAGACAATCAGTGGAGGGCATGATTAACCACCAAAAAGATATGGGCCTGCATAACCACACAGGTAAATGAGTAAAAAGGGTCATTAGGAAATTGGAAAAGGACTAATCTAACTAGAAACCCTCAGTCTCCTTCCACCTATCCAAAAGATCATCAAAAATCCCATCGAATACTCTGGCTAACGTATTTTATGATTGCTTGGGAGAGGAGATCTGGAGGATCAGCTACTTCCATCATCTTATGATCTCAGCCTCCATAATGAAAGAAAACACCCTCATAATCAGTGCCAAGAGACTCCATCTGATTTCATCTTCGAGATTATCATTTTGTCTCCACCAGAAAAACTAGCCCTGAAAGAGCATCTTGCTAAGCATACTGTATACAGAACTGAGAACTGTTTTGTAGGTGCCTAGGAGAGACACCCATCAAAATGAAGAAGAGTGGACCTGTTCTCAGGCAGGAGCTAGGTGATATCAGTTATTTAGAAGCACATCCAGAGGTCTGCAGACTCTTCCAAGAGGTTGGCTACTACAAGTTCTGTGAAAATATACAAGGCTTCCATCAGGAGGTAGCTGAAGCATTTTCTCTCTCATTCGATGGTTCAAAAGTAGTCATAGGAAAAGAGGAGTTTCATATAGATGAAACACTAATCACTGAGGTGATAGAATTCCCCTGCATAGGAGAAAAATGGTTCAAGACCACAATACCAAAAGAGGTGGAGTTCAAGTCTTACCTTAAGCTTGAGCATAGAGGAATAGTGTGGAAAAAGAGTGTGCCATCATCATGGCTGGAGGAGAAGTGGCAACAACTTCTCAAGGCCATTGTGGTCTATCTAACCTGTGAAGGGAGATATAATAGAGCTATGATCTACCATCTCAAGTTGATGAATCACTTCACAGGTAAAAGCCCTTTCAATTTTCCCTTTTACTTACACAGAATTCTAGGAAAGATGGCACATCAAGTGAAAGGATAACCATCCAAGATTGCTGGTAGGCTGTCCCACCATGGTCTTATCCAGCTATTGGTCCAGCATTTATTGAAGAGAAGAAATATGTCTTGGCCTTATTTTCTATTTTGGAATGGATTTGAGACAGGCCTTCAGCCAGAGGAGAAAGGGAAGACTCCTGTCAAGAATCACAGCACACCAAGGAGTGGGAGAAGAAGTAGGAGGGCCATTTCCCCAATAGCAAGAACAGAACAGCCTCCCTCCTCTTCCAAGACCAAGAAGGTAAAAAGGAACATGGAATTCAATGAGAAGGGGTAGGAGGTAGAAGCACACCATGAGAATATCCTAAATCTACCCTATTGGAGGTCTTGGAAAGAGAACTAAAGAGGAATAATGAAACATTGACTAGCAGGAACAAGCTACTGCATAAGTCATACCTAGAGCAGAGAGAAAGATACATTTTCTTGAAAAGGATGAACACAAGGTACCTCAAGGATAATACTATATTATACAGGATGGTTAGGCTCCAAAGGTTGCAGCTGAAGGAGGCCAAATAAAACCCTAGTAGCCACCCCACCTTAGAAACCCTAGTTAAAGTAGTAGTTAGTCTCCAACCTCCTGAAACTAGCCAAGGTGCTGTCAATACTCCTAACATGAAGCCTGTAGAAGAAGAAAACTAAGCAAATAGGCCTGAAAAGACATTTTTGAGAAAAATCTAATAACTTTTGAAAAAATAGGGCTTTTGGTGGCTTAGGCAAACACTAGGGTAGTTCATTAGCCACTGAAAGCACCACTTTCGATAGCTAATGGTTTTGATATACTGGCCTCTGTTACGGAGAGAAATTCCTATGGCTTGGGGTACCACAACAGATAGCTAGATTCCAGAAATAAATCTTTCCCAATATGTAATAGAAATAAAATGTCTAACACTAAAGGATCGAACCTCGTACCTTATTCCGGACGGTTGAAGTAGATCCCCGTTGAGCTTTCCAATCTTCAGCTTGAATTGTTATAGCACGTCCTCAACAACAAGTAAACAATACAAGAATACTATATTTCATGGTGTTAGATCTATTCTAGCATATATAACCAATAATGTAAAAGAATTTGACATATTCCAATGGATACAATATTCATTCAAATACACATTACTGGACAGGAAAAGATATTTCTATTAATATGAATCAGAGATTACAAGTGACAACCTCTGACGGCACGTCTGCGAACCAGAGAAACTGAATCCCCCACTTGGGCCTCCACCACCTCAATCCTCCATCACTCAGATAGCAAGCTCACTAGCAAAAGGCAAGCTTGGGAAGAACACAACAATGCTCCAAGGGACAAAGGGATGCAGACTCAAGCATAAGTTCTGGAAACAATGGAGTATAGTTTCGTTACTCTCAATTCTCTCTTATGCTTTCAATGTCTCAATGGGTTCCTTATATAGCTTTTCAAAGAGATACTGAAAGGTCGAATCCATGCGATCTCAAGGCATATGGAAGGCCAAGAGTCATATGAGTCGAATCCAAGTCAAGGAACGCTCCAAAAGGTTTTGGATTATGTACACATCCCGATGTACGTGACTATAGAGGGAATATCCACGTATGTACGCGGTTATCGGGGCAAAGGCCGCGTATATCATTTTTCTTATGTTTTTAGGGATGATCAAGGATACATCAAAAGACAAAAAGTGGTCCATAGGGGCTAATGAGTCTGCAGCGGGATAGGGGAAGGCCATACAATGTGTGATTCACCTAGTGTGGTGAAATCCGCTATAACAGATGCCCCCTAATGTATGAGATCAGAGGGCTTATACGATGGCCGAAATACATTATAAGTCCATCCCAGAAGTGAAGTGATGAAGGTACCCAAATGGAAGACCAGCCACCCAATCATCATAATACCATAATACAACTCTGCATATAACTGCAAATACATATAGCAGTCCCGGATACATAAGAGTACAATGGCCATGAATAGGCATGAAACATGATAACACATATGTGGTCATCGCCACGTACAATATACGTAGATCCGAATCTCCATGATGAAGATATATAAAGGACCATGATCTCCACAAAGGATAAAGTTATACAATAGATCAAGATCTCCATAGTGGCTGGAAATGTCTGACATATACTGGAACAAGTCACGAGAGCTAAAATCTCATGAACACTGGCAGGATCAATGAGGTAGCATATAATGGATGCCACCAATCTGGAAGGTCTTCTACACACACCGCTACGAGTACATGTCCTACTATGCGAATAGAGGTGTCGAGGTCGAACATAGTAGTCCATCGTCTGATTACCAGTCATTGATGTATACCATTAACAGACGCGAGATCACCCACCGATAATGAAAATGGGAATCAAGGTACTAGAGTGCAAACTAACAAGTGTGAATAAATGAGTTGAGGTCAAACACTTGAGAGAATCCATCGATCAGGGGACATTGATGTATTCCCAAAACTGTCGATGGCGAGAGAACCTGCCACTGATGACTGCAAGTCTCAAGGAACTCAAAAATGACTCTAGACTCCAATCCCAGAATAAATGATCTGAAGTCAATGGGATGAAATCTGCTGGAAGGAGGGCATTAGGGCATCCCCCATCATCCAACACAAGGTACTCAGCAAGGCTATATAATGTGGAAGGAATCGATCATAAGGTGCACGAACTAGTAACTGTACTAAGAATGGCCGACATGCAAAGTCAAGATAACTGAGGAATGGCCAACTCAGGTTTCAACTTCCTTCGAACAAGAGCATAACGACATATGGTGACTGAATGAAGGCAGCATAGACTCGATATACAAACTGGGATATCTCTATGACGCAGGAGGCATCAATAAAGGCTCCATAGGGACTAGAAGCTTAACCAGTTGGTGGAGATAAACTCAGATAATGAGTACAGCTCCTAAGTCAAACTATAACCCAACCAATGGATGTGATATACAGTGCTCTGTTCAAAGGCGACACGACTCAACAGCTGCCAAAGATAATATCTTTTCTTGTCCAGCTTTTTGGTTTTTTGATTTTTTTGGTCTTTTCCAGTTATTTGAAAAGCTTGAAAAAAGAATAAACTAGCTTTATAGTTACAAACTAGGAGGAGACGAGTGTCATTTAGGGAAAACAAACTAGTTCCAAGTAGTGGAACATACCTATGCTCAATGCAAGGATACATGTGTAGGATATCAACACTCAGGGGAAAATCCCCTCCCGGTAAAAAGAGAATCAAGCTGTGAAGGATATAAAGAAAGGCTCTGCATGGCTAGACATGAGACAAGCTCGGGCTATATGCCTGAAACGCAATGTCAGGGGAGCCAGCATAAAGCTCAATAAGACAGGAAAAGCTCATGATAATGCATCCACAACTTGATACAAGAGAGTTCGGGGGATCATGGCCAGCAAAATATCAAGAGGAGTATGAGGCTCTTGCTAAATGTCATGGCAATACTATACAACAGAATCCCACACCCTAAAGGGAGAAACATCGGTATGGGCACCAACTGCAAATAAGGTGCTAACTAGGGTACCCATGTAAGGTGAGGCTCTACCACTCATATCATGCCACTTCTATAGCAGCAAGACGGTTCCGTGACATAATAGAGTGGGTTCATACCTAAGGATATAGTGACATGGTCATAAGGTCATGCAAAATGCAAATGGTGGTGAACCTAACCTATATGCCAATGTAGACATTATACCTGAGATCAGTACGAACGGGTCAATCCGAAGGCTGAAACGATGCTGAAAACGGTCTTCTACATCACAGATTAGGTCAGAAACGGTCCAAAATGGTTAGAAACGGTCAAAACTATAGGAAAGGGGGTAAAAATTTTCAAATATTTAAAAAAAAATTCTATAAATAGTAAAAAATAGAAATCATTTGAAAGTTTTACCCATTGGAGCTCTGATTTTCAACTGCAAATTCCAGGAGATCTAGCCGGCGGAACTCACAACCGTTTCTTCCAGGTATTTACTCATGCTCTCAGCTTGCATTTCAATATAATTTTTACAAGTTTTCATGGTCAAATGAATTTTTTAAGGCCAATTCTACATGAGCGCTATGGCCCACGTGGGTATCGAGGATTTTTCCGCGTATAGGGCTAGCTATACGCAGAAAAGGGACTGGAAATCACGTACATACGCGGCTTTTTGCAAAACAGCCACGTATGATGCCGTGCAAAAGGATTTACAAGAATCTAATGGACATTTGGTCAATTTCTCATCCAGGATGGTGCTAGAGTGGCGAGAACGCGAGCATGGTGAAGTAGAGGAAGTAGTAAGGGCCGACATAATGGCTCAACAAGCTCTAAGAAGGTGCAGACTCTACAAGTTTTGGTGCTTAGGTGGCTTGAGGGCCAAACCAGGACTGCTACAGATGCTGGTAGACTATTGGGATCCAGACTCAGAGTCCTTCCAGATAGATGGTATGTCCCTCACCATTGAGGTGGAGGATATCTACTTTATCACAGGTCTATCAAGACGAGGGGATGTGGTGAACCTTCATTCTCGAGGTGGTGCAGGTCACGGGCTTACTATCGATGAGTACATAGCTGTGTACTGCTACCCAGATACTGAGAAGGTGGGGAGTCAAGTTCCCACCAATGCTATACAGGTGCTAGGCCTAAAGGCCATACTACTGATGCTGGGCAGGATAGCAGGCTTAGCATCACTCCATCAGGCCTCTCGGCCACTGATGTTCTATGCAGTGGAATGTATGACACTGACCATCTATGACTGGAGCACTTCACTACTGAGCAACATGAAACACTAGCTCAGTGAGTGTAAGGCAGGTAGGATACGGAACTTCAGGTTCAGTAGCATTTTGAGCACATTTTTCTTCGAGCGTGTTCCAGGATTGAGCCCTAGAGTGGATGTTCCTCTCCACGGGGTTTGAGATCCGACCCAACAACATTGGGCAGATGCGATGCGTAGACTGGGGGGTGGTAGGGTGGACAACCCCTATCCAACTGACTTTTTTCCATGGTGGCGACGACAGATTATTGCCATAGATGACTACCCTTATGCAGGGATAGATTTTTGGGGTGATCTGGACATGCCATTGCCACCAGGATCAGCATATGGAGACATAGGTAACGAATCTTGACCCTCACTCTTTTTAATATTTTTGAAGTATTTAATTTTTTTGTGTTTTCTTGATTATATGGAATCAAAAAGACATGTTTTTGGGTGACAATACATAATGAAATCTACCATTCATGTGCAGATGTGGGACCACGGTGACCAGAGGGATTCCACGTCATAGACGGACGGGAAGAGGAGATGATATCACCGGTGTGGATGTGGAGCGAACGCTCCAAAACATCCATACCAACTTCGTGCGACTAACTCACAGGGTTCCCATGGTGCAAGTCGAGGACTTGCCTGAGGCTATGCAGAGACAGGTGGTGGGTGTACCACGCGCATGGGTGCATTTATTCCGGCAGCTAGCTAGAGCCGTGGTGACATATCATGATCACAACCCTCCTCCACCTCCACAGGACTAGACACCTGGGAGTGTATCTATTTTGTACTATCGTGTATATGATGGTGGCTTTCAAAGCCCCAATTTTGTATTATGACACTATGTATTACCACATTTTTAATGTATATAAAAAGTTTTATGGTGATCGGTTTATTTATTTACATGTGTAAAAATTGTGTTTATGATTAATTTATAATGAATGAAACAAATGCCAATCTAACACGTAGTTAGCATATGAGTCAGCAACTTGATTATAATTTCTTGGAATGCGTATATATGTTATACTCTCAAATTTCCGTTCTAACAATCTCACACGTAAGAATCTCCTCAATAACGTCGGATCTCTAACATGGTACAAACCATTTAGCTGTGACACTACTAACTCTGAATCAAGACGTACCTCAAGAGAGAGAACACCATGCGAAATGGCATCCCGTAGAAGCTCAATAACGGCACTATATTCAGCAACATTGTTGGAAGATGGCTGTAGACATACACCTCTTGAAGACAGTACTTGACCCATAGGAGTATAAATCACCCAAGCAGCTGAGGCTAAGTGTTGAGTGTGACAGCTTGCACCATCCGTGATCTCTATGTAGGTGGAAGATTCCATTGACATCTACCACAAGAAACAGAAACTAATCACAAACCCGATCACGATAAACAAGACCTAACTATGCAAAAAAGATGTACAATAATAGACAACAAGCAGCCTTGGCTAAAGATTATGCATAGTATTTTTTGAGATAGAGCCCATTTCTAGGCTCCGCCAAGGCTGTCCCTTCGTAATCCACTAACTCGTAGGCACCCTTCTCTAATACATGCTTGACCACGTAAGGACCACGCCACATAGGATTGAACTTCACTTCCCCCAAGGGTTCTTTCGATTGATCCCACAAAAGGACCAAGTCTCCCTCACTAAACACTCTTGGATGGACAGACTTATCATATTGGGCCTTTACGCGACGCTTATTAACCTCTAGAGTCACCAAGGCATCTCTACGCTGCTCATCGAGTTGCTCAAGGTGAACCAAACGCTCCTCCAAAGGCGAAGTGTCTGGTAAGAGTTCCACAACTAACTTCAACGAAGGAATCTCACATTCAACCGGCAATATTGACTCCACTCCATGCACAAGCTGATATGGAGAAAAACTAGTGGCAGTCTTAACCGCGGTTCGATATGTCCACAAAGCAGGGTACAACATAATATGCCAGTTCGTCTTGCTTTGTGCGATGGTTCGTTGGAGAATGGACTTAAGTGATTTATTCATTGCTTCAACCTTCCCATTCACTTGAGGATAGTAAGAAGAGGAGTTCTCTTGCTTATACCCTAACTTGGATGCCAACTCTTCCATCATACGGTTCTGAAAGTGTGAGCCATGGTCAGTGACAAGATCTCTCGGAATCCCTAACTGAGTAATGATTTGATTGAATACGAAGTGAGCGGCTGTCTCACCATTGGATTTTACTGTAGGCATTGCCTCAGCCCATTTCGTGAAGTAATCAATAGCCACTATAATATGATGGTGCCCCCCAGCCAAAGCTGGGTCGCAATCCATAAAATTGAGCCCCCATTTGGTGAAGGGACCGGCGGTGATAATAGGGTGTAACGGGGCAGGCTTCGAATGCATATTACATGTGAACACCTGGCAAGGGTGGCACCTCTTGACCGCTTCAATACAATCCTTGAAGATCGACGGCCAGAAATAACCTGCTCTCAAAATATTTTGAGCTGTAGAAAGCCCAGATAAATGACCACCACACGCCCCTCCGTGGTAATCATTAAGCACTACCTCAGCCTCATCATGAGTTAAACAACGTCGTAAAAGGGAATCTACTCCACAGCGGTACAAAGTATTGTCCACTATGAGGTAGTTCTTGGAAACGTGATGTAATCGTCGTCATTCATCTCGCGAGAGGTGAGTAGGGGTCTTCTGTGTTTGTAGATATACTATGATATCCCCATACCATGGGTCAGCCGTTGAGATCAAGAAAACGTGTTCATCTATGAACGCATCTTCACATACCAACTCCTCAGCCTCGCTCAGAAAATCCGATATGAGCTCTACAAAGATTAAAGATTTCTTCGATTTTGCTGAAACAAATTTGAGATCAAACTCTTGCAGGATGACAATCCATTTATTATACTTTCCCCCAATCATCCTACGTGTGAGGACGACTTGAAATGGATTGACATGGGAAACAACCAAGGTCTGGCGAAGGAGAATATAATGTCTCAAACGCTGCACCACATGTACGGTAGCCAAGGCAAGCTTCTCAACATGAGAATATCGAATCTCTGCATCAATAAGGTTTCAGATCAGATAATATATGACATGCTCTTGGAGCTCCTCATCCTCTTGAACCAAAACCATACCAATCATCTCTAATGACACGGCCACATATAACAGGAAATCACGGCTATAATCCAAAGGACTAATCACCGGGGCCGATGCTAGGGCTCGCTTAAGTGCATCGAAGGACTCCTGGGCTCGCTCATCCCATTCAAAGGGAGTATCCTTCTTCAGGAGACGCATGAAACCTCTAGTCAAATTGGCAAAGTTGACAACAAATCTTCGTAGGAAGTTTGCCATGCCTTGCAAACACTGAAGATGACGAATATTTCACGGGGGAGACAACTGAAGTATTGCCTCAAACTTCGAAGGGTCGACTCTTATACCCTCTTTCGAAATGATGAATCCTAACAAACGACCTGACTTCATGCAAAAGATGCACTTATGAGGGTTTAATCTAGCAGCATAGTGCCGGCACCTTTCGAACACCAATCTCAAGTGATAAGAATGACGCATCCTCATGCGAGAATGAGCAGTGAGGTCATCCAAAAATACTTCAATGATGGACTTGAGATCGTGGAAGATCAAGGTCATTGCCCACTGAAATGTAGCTCTGGCATTTTTAAGGCCGAAAGGCATTTTTCAATATGAAAATGTTCCCCAAGGACAAATAAATGCGGTATTTTGT
>LPNX010191786.1:303152-333179 GCA_001517045.1 Pseudotsuga menziesii | reverse complement strand
AAGGACTCTAATGCACTAATCTCAAACAAAAAATCAAAGATGCCATGACAAGAACTTTCCTAAAAGAAAAAATTTAGGCTAAAAAAATGTTTCTGGTCAAACACAAAGGTATTAATAGACTCAGGAAGTGCCAAAGGAGACTCAGAAACTAACAGAATTCACCCAGCAATCCACTATCTTCCACAAAAAGGTAAAAACCAGAGTATACGCGACTGTACACAGTAAACCCGCATGTATACGTGGAAATCCCAGGGGAAACCGCGTGTATACGCGACTGTAAGTGACAAACTCACGTATAGGAAGAAAAAGATGCACAAATCCAAGGCAAACAGATAGGCTGAGACTAAATTCACACCAATCAGGCTCTACCAGGCATACATGCCCCCATACCCGACACAGAAACAAGAGAGAGAGAGCAATTCAAATACATTGAATGCCAAGAAATCAACCCCCAAAGGACAATTACTAGGAACTCCCCAATGGAATCGCCAATTCTGTTACGGAGAGAAATTCCTATGGCTTGGGGTACCACAATAGACAGCTAGACTCCAGAAATAAATCTTTCCCAATATGCAATAGAAATAAAATGTCTAACACTAAAGGATCGAACCTCGTACCTTATTCCGGACGGTTGAAGTAGATCCCCGTTGAGATTTCCAATCTTCAGCTTGAATTGTTATAACACGTCCTCAACAACAAGTAAACAATACAAGCATACTATATTTCATGGTGTTAGATCTATTCTAGCATATATAACCAATAATGTAAAAGCATTTGACATATTCCAATGGATACAATATTCATTCAAATACACATTACTGGACAGGAAAATATATTTCTATTAATATGAATTAGAGATTACAAGTGACAACCTCTGACGGCACGTCTGCGAACCAGAGAAACTGAATCCCCCACTTGGGCCTCCACCACCTCAATCCTCCATCACTTAGATAGCAAGCTCACTAGCAAAAAGAAAGCTTGGGAAGAACACAACAGTGCTCCAAGGGACAAAGGGATGCAGAATCAAGCATAAGTTCTGGCAACAATGGACTATAGTTTCGTTACTCTCAATTCTCTCTTATGCTTTCAATGTCTCAATGGGTTCCTTATATATCTTTTCAAAGAGATACTGAAAGGTCGAATCCATGCGATCTCAAGGAATATGGAAGGCCAGGAGTCATATGAGTCGGATCCAAGTCAAGGAATGCTCCAAAAGATTTTGGATTATGTACACCTCCCGATGTACGTGACTATAGAGGGAATATCCGCGTATGTACGCGGTTATCGGGGAAGAGGCAGCGTATATCATTTTTCTTATGTTTTTAGGGATGATCAAGGATACATCAAAAGACAAAAAGTGGTCCATAGGGGCTAATGAGTCTGCAGCGGGGTAGGGGAAGGCCATACAATGTGTGATTCACCTAGTGTGGTGAAATCTGCTATAACAGCCTCTTAACCACTGAAAGCGAACAGAGGCTTAAAAGCAAGTTTTGGCATACATGACCAGTTTTGGGAAACTATAGATGGCTCAGGGACGCGATCTAAAGATGAAAGATGCTGAGGGAAGCATTAGAAAGGGGTCTGTTTAAGATCTACTATGACATAACAGCACAAAAGGCCACCAACCCTAGCTATCAAAGAGAAATCAGTGGCTTAACTGGAAGAGGACCAGTAGAAGTAATCATTAGCAGTTACTTCAGTTATTTAAATGTTCATTCAGTGGAATAAATCTTCATTTTAGTTAGACAAGTAGTTAGGTAGGGTTTCAAGCCCTAATTTGCAAAAACTATTACTTTTGTTTATTTTTGTAAAAAACAGATCCAAGTTTTAGGATTTGTATATTTTGTAAAAGGCTATAAAGCCGAAGACTGATTTTATAAAAAAATTTGACTTTGGGGATTTATAAACCTATACTATTGTCAGCTTCTCATTTTGCTCATTGTTGAATATAAGCTATTTTGTTATGATTTGTTCAGCGTTCATCTTTGTCTTTACTGTACTTATGTTGGAATGTGTATTGAGGTTACTTTCAAGTTGATTAATAACTAATAACTATCATCCTATTGGTGTGTTAATGTGATTTGATTTATAAGTACCATCCTTATCATGATTTATCTATTTATATGAATCTATTTTGTATGTAAATATGCCAGCCTGATGAGTTCTCCATCCCTGCACCTTATTGTCAACTTCTGAACATTTGTAACTAAAATCCTTGTAATTGAGTGAGTTTCTTGCATGTATTGAGAGTGGAAGGTTATATAGGTCACCTGACTTGATCGATATCAGAAAACGCTAAAAACATTTTCAGTTACCAGCATCCTCGAGCTACATCCTAGAGGAGTTTCCTGGAGTGATAACACATACATATTCACCACACCTCTATGGGTTCTATTACATTGCCATGTTAACCATTCCATTGATTTGATCCCTGGTGCGCCTTTACCTAATGGGCCAGTATACAGGAATTTCCCAATGGAGAATGGAGAAATCAAACACCATATTCAAGAGTTAATCCAAAAGAGGCACATTCTACCCAACTCCTCACCTTGTGGGAGCCCAATTGTGTTGGTACAGAATAAATATGAGCCATGGTGACTTTGTATTGACTATTGAGATCTAAAAAATATCACGGGTAGAAATCGACATCCCATTCCCCATATCGACGACCTCCTAGAATAGCTCAATAGGGTCAATTATTTTAGAAAAAATGAGTTGAAGTCCACCTATCATCAAGTGCCAACTGAGCAGACCGATGTTTGGAAGACTTCCTTGAAATATTGGGAAGGAATTTTTGATTGGTTGGTCATTGCTTTCATCTTGACTAATTCTCTAGCAACCTTCATGAGTAAAATGGATGACATTACATGGCCATTCACTAATTCCTTTTTTCCATATATCTAGATGATATCCTCATCTACAATATAACATGGGAAGAACATTTGCAGCATATCCACCAAGTCCTCAGCACCCTCCAATAACACAAGTTATATGTCAATCTAGATAAGTGTTCATTTCATATGGAAAGGATTCTGTATCTGGGATACATCATGGATGAACATGGTGTTCATGTGGATCCAACCAAGATCCTATCCATTCATGATTGAACGACCCCGACGACTCTTAGAAAGCTTCACAGCTTCCTAGGCCTTGCAAACTTCTATCATAGATTTGTGTTGTGCTTCTATAATATTGCTTGGTCCCTTAGCTATGTGACCAAAGGTGGATCTAAGTCCAAGTTCATCTAGTCAAAGCCACAACAAAACACATTTGATGAGATAAAGCAATGCTTATGTTCAGCACATGTCCTTACCTTACCAGATATTCAACAATCGCTTGAGACCGAGACAAATGCTTTGGATTAGGCCATTGGTGTGTTCTTCACTCAGCATGGCCATCCAGTGGCATATCACAGTGAGACACTTTCAGATACAATCCACAAGTACCTTACCTATGAAAATGAAATGTACTCTATTTTCCAAGCATGGTGCCAATGGAATCCTTACATCCTTAGAAAAGAAAAAATAATCCACACTAATCACAAGCCCTTGCAGTTCATGCAAACCCAAGGAAAGTTACATAATGACCGCTACCATAAGTGGTCCATTTACTTGCAGTAGTTCCACCTAAACATTAAATATAAGAATGGCTGCACAAATTAAATTGTTGATTGGCTCAGTCGACCTCTAGTAGTTGCATAAACCACGGTGCTCAAATATTGTGTCCATGAGACCTGTGGGTGGCCTCAACTATATTATAACAGTGATCTTGAGTTCTCTACCATATATCAAGACTTATGTGTAAGTACACTAGTGGAATGCTTTCATCTTCATAAAGGATTTCTATGCCACTTGGGCCACGTATGCTTTCCTTCAAGAGAGCGTGTGAAGAATATTTGAGAAGTGTATTAAGTAGGTTGGTAGGGAAATTTGGCATTGAGAATACAATGGAGGTCTTGCATAAGTATTTTTACTGGCCTAAACTCCAAGAAGACATCAATCAATATATCAGATCCTGTACTTCTTGTGCCATTGCAAAACCAGTAGTCAAAAATAATGGATTATACACTCCCCTTCCCACTCTGAATGGGCCATGGGAATCCATATCCATGGATTACATGTCAGGACTACCTTCAACTAAGCATGGTAATTACTATGTGTTTGCGGTCATAGATCACTTATCTAAGATGGTCATTTTGATAGATTTCAAGAAGAGCATCTTTGCCTAAGCTAGTACTAGTATCATCTTTGAGCATGTTTGGGTTTATTTTGGACTGTCGAAGACTATCATTTCAGATCAAGACAACAGGTTCCTAAGCACTTTCTGGTCTAGTATATTTTCATTGATAGATACCAGTCTCACCAAATCGACTTCCTTCCACCCCCAGACTGATGGAAAAACATAGTTAGTCAACTAGATGATTGTGCATATTATTAGAATGCACAATTCTAAACATCCTTGCACATGCGATGAGAGCCTTCCTTATGTTCAACATAGCTATAAGAGATTTATTTAGAGATCTACCGGTCCGAACCCTTTTCAAGTGTTCATGGGTTTCCAACCACTGGCCCCAATTGTTGTAGATATTCTGCGATTTCATTTTTCACAATTGTTCTTCTACATCATTGATCTCTTGCAGAATCTTTTTCGACCGTTGATCTTACGGATTGCGGGTTTTCCAAATTTCTTGAAAATACTTCTGCAATTTCCTTTTCTACAATTGTGCTTTTGTGTTGCATATCTCTTTTGAAATCTTTTCTGACCATCGTTTTACAAATTGTGGATTGTTGAATGCGGAACCGCAATTCCCCATTTGGGACCTCCATAATTTCTCTCAACTGATCTGGATCATCCAATTTTTCACTTCACTCTAGCGTTCAGGAATGTTATTTTGCACAAATATTTATTTTGTGGATCTTATTATAAACCATTGATCTCTGTCTCTCGAATGATCATGTATGTTCAAAATCTCTTTGGCGCTTCAGACTATTATCTGACAATGATCGCTTTGCGGTTATTTCACCTTTCATCGACCCTATCACTTATGTTATTATCCGAATTTGTAATTCCTCTTTATTTCACTAAGTTCACCTTGTCATCATGTTTTTACTTGTTATTCCTTTGTCATTGTTGAAATCCTAATCCATGTAATGGATCATTTGTCTTTTGCTGAGTTCATCGTGCTATTAGGACTATTGGTTATCTCTTTGTCATTCATGAACTCCTTTGACATACATGACAACTATATTCTCAACAATATCCCCCTTTGGCATTGATGGAAACATTTCCTTTTGGCCAACATTTTCTCCCCCTTTGACAGCAATGACAAAGGCTTCCTTTTGACAACTTCCCTTGAGATTATGCTTCTTCTCCTACAACTATTGTAAGGAGATTACTCCCAAATTTTGTCTAAGATGGTCAAAGGATTCCTTGGGTAGTGGCTTGGTGAAGATATCAACAATCTGTTCTTTTGTGTCAACATACTCTAGTTTGACAATTTTATGGGTTACTTGTTCTCTTAGGAAGTGATACTTAATGTGTATGTGCTTTGTCTTGGAGTGCATGATAGGAATTTTTGACATAGTTATGGCACTGGTATTATCACAATTTATTACTATTGGCTGCTCATACTTCACAAGTAAGTATTCTAGTGTTTGCTTCATCCAAATGACTTGAGGCCAACATGGCGCAATAGCAATGTATTTGACTTCTTCTATGGAGAGAGAAATGGAGGATATTTTCTTTATTAAACAAGATACCAAACAATTTCCTAATAAGAATGCTTCTCCACTGGTGATTTTTCGATCATCAACACTTCCTTCCCAATCCACATCAGTAAATTCTTTCAAGTTGAAGTCTTGACATTTTGGGTACCATAACCCATACTCTAAACTACCTTTCAAATATTTGAAGATTCTTTTTACTGCTGTTACATGTGTCTCTTTGGGGCTTAACTAGAACCTAGCAACCAAACCTACAGCTTGCATCACATCTAGTCTTGTAGTTGTCACATATAGCAGGATTCCTATCATGGATCTATACATGGTATGGTCCACTTCTAGAGACTCATCCTCCTTACTTAATTTAGAACCTATGATCATAGGATTACTAACAGGTTTAGATTCTTCCATCTTAAATATTTTAAGCATGTCTTTGATGTACTTAGTTTTAGACATACATATTCCTTTGTATGATTGGTAAACTTGTAATCCCAAAAAGAATGTTAGTTCACCCAACATTGACATTTTGAATTCCTTCTTCATTTCAAAAACAAATTTTACACTTAGTATTTGTAAATTGCTTCCAAATATGATGTCATCTACATAAACAACAACAATGATCATATTTTCATCTTTGATTTTTAAGTAGAGGTTACTTTCGGTGGCCCCTCTCTTAAATCGTTATTTCTTTAAGTAGTTGTCCATCCTTGAAAACCATGCCCTTGCAGCTTGTTTGAGGCCATAGAGTTCCTTTTTCAATTTACAAACATAGCCTCTATTTTCTGATAAGATAAAACCTTCAGGTTGTTCAATGTAAACCTCTTCTTCCATTTTTCCATTCAGAAATGCATACTTGACATCCATTTGATATACTTTAAAAATTTTATGGCATGAAAGTGCTAAAAACATTCTGATTCCTTCAAGTGTTGCTACAGGGGCATAAGTTTCTTCAAAATAAATACCTTCCACTTGAGCATCCATTTACATATTAATCTTTCCTTCTTCCTTATCACTTAACCATATTGATTGAATTTGTTCTTTAAGACCCATTTGGTCCCTATAATATTTTTGTCTTTGAGTCTTGGGACAAGTTCCCAGTTTTCATTCTTCTTAATCTGGTCCATTTCATCATTCATGACTTTGATACATTCATCATTATTGCTAGATTCTGTCAAATTCTTAGGTTCCACTACTAAGAGTATGGCTTGTTCATTAAATAGTATTTGTCTCCTTGTCCGACTCCAACATCTTTGTCATCGATGATCTGTGTCTCATGATGATCCTTTTGCACTCTTCTAGATGGAATTTTTGTATTATATATTGGATAATGTTCTTGAATTTCCTGTGTATATTCCTCCTCTAATTCTTATTCTTCTTCATGGATACTTTCATCTTTTTACAGGTATTCCTTTTCTTCATCATTTTTACTTACATCACCATCATGAATTGTTATTCTTCTTGGTTTTATGTCATATATTCTTAAATTTTCACTTTCTATGATCTTGTGTAATATTTTATTTAACATCTATACTCCTTCTTGGTAGAAGAATATCCTAAAAATACCCCTTCATGAAACCTAGAATCAAACTCACCAACATCATCCTCGTTCCTTCTAATGTAGCAATTGCTTCCAAATACATTGAAATACTTGAATACAGTTGGTATTCCATACCATAGTTCATAATGAGTCTTGTCCTTATTCACTCTGAGTCGTCGTCTATTAAATATATAGATAATTGTGTATACTGCTTCTCTCCAAAATGCATTCGACAACTTTGCTTCATTAAGCATTGTTTTGGAAGCTTCTTGGACTATTCTATTCTTCCTTTCAACAACACCATTATGCTGAGGACTATTTTCAGCTCAAAGTTTTCTTATGATCCCATGTATCTAACAAAACTTATTGAACTTGTTTGAGGTAAACTCTCCCCCATTGTCCTATCTAAGACATCTGATTTTCTGATTTGTCTCATTTTCAACTACTGCTTTGGAATTTTTGAACCTTTTGAAAGCTTCTGATTTTTTGTTGAGAAAGGTTACCCAGGTCATCCTTGTGTAGTCATCAATGAGAAGCATAAAATAGTATTCTCCTTGCATATTTTTAGTCCTTGTTGGTCCACAAATATCAGTGTGAACTATTTCCATAAGATGTGAGGTCATATCTTCTTTTGTATTGAAACTCACTTTAGTTTGATTCCCATGTTGACAATGTCTACAAAATGAGTTTAGAGGTTTCACAATTTTAGTCAAGTCTCTCACAAATTATTTCTTACTTACCTTGAAAATATTATCAAATTTTAAGTGTCCCATTCTTCTGTTCCACAACCAACTTTCATCAATCATACTTAGTTGACATTGATTTTCATTTTCTAGGATGTATACATTGTTTGAATTTCTTACAGTAGTGCCAACAATTCTTCCTGTGTCCTTTTTCGTGATTTCACATTTCTCAAAGTAAAAAATACAGATGTTCCCTTGGTCACATGTTTGACTTACATTTATGAGATTAGGATTGAGGGTTTCTACGAGTAATACATTTTATGCTTTGATCTTTCTATTGACAACAGTTGTACGTTTTGCCAATTATCTTGGAATACTTATTGCCTCCAAATGTGACTTTACCCTTATTATATTTTAGTTTTATGAACTTTTTTGGGTCACCTATCATGCGTTTTGAACACCCACTATCCAAGTGCCATATATTTTGTTTCTTTGTTGCACATAGGGCAATCATGGATCTTTCCTTTTGTTCCCTTTCTCTCCAATACTTATTTTGTTTTGTGTATTGAAACTTATTTGCAATAGTATTCCTTGTAGGAGTCATCATTTTACAATCTCTTGCCATATGTCCATGGTTATTACGTTTGTAACACTCTAGGTCATATCTTTAAATATTTGTAAAATGGTTATGATTCCTTTCTTTGTGTTTGTCACTAGGTGAATTCTTTTTGTATTCACAAAACTTTCCATAGGCTCTGCAATTTATGGCTTTATGAACAAAGTTATTACAAGAGTAATAATGAACAAGGAATATCTATTGATATCTATTTGTCATTGGTTTCTTAGGCATCACATTAATCATGTTTTTGTCATGAGAGTTTTGAATAGATTTCTTGCTTTCTTCCTTTTTAACTAGACTCTTTAGTGCAGAAATATGGCTTCCCTTATTTCCAGTTTCGTTTGTGAACAAATAATAGATTGGATTATATCCTATTCTAGATTTACCATTTTAAGGTCTTTGGCTATTTAGGATATCATCTAAGGTCTTTGAGATTCCCTCAAATTTTGATTTCATAGCTTCTTCATCAAGCTTTTTCTTAAACCGCATGATCTCTTCTTCAAGATTTTCAGATTCTTGTATTCTTCTTTTGAGATGCAAATTTAGGTCCTCTTCAATCCTTTTGGCCTCTAGAAGTTTAGTTTCCAACTCGCTAATCACATGGCTTTACTTTTTGTTCTTCCTCTTTCATTTTGCAAGTTCTTCAAGAGCACTAATGAGTTCAGCTTTTAAGTCTACTTCACCTTCCTCATCTGATTCACTATTCCAAGATTGAATATCTACTCCCACGAATAGAATTTATGCTTCATCATCTCCATTTGTATCTGCATCTTCACTATCTTCCATAGTTTAAAGAATTTTCTTTTTCTCACAGTAATTCTTTTTGTTTCCCATTTTTCCCTTTTTGAAATTCCTTGAGGATTTTTTCTCATCACTATCATCTTGTTTAGTGTAAGGACATTTTGAAGCAAAGTGTCCAATTATTCCACATCTAAAATAGTTTTTAATAAAGAGGTATTCTTCATCATTTGAAATCTTTGAATGGTTTTTAGATGGGGCTTCGGTCTTCTTTGATTCATTGATGGCTTTAAATGTTGCCTCTTTTCTTAAAGAATCATTATGTCCCATTCTCATCTCATATGCATTGAAGATCCCATGTATTTCATCTACTGTTAAGGCATTAAGATCATCTCTTTCTTCTAGAGTGTACACCTTTGATTCATACTTCATTGGAAATGTTCTTAATACCTTGTAGACTACTTCTCTTTCTTTTAATTCTCCTCCAAGGCCTCTACTAGTGTTTACAACTTCATCTACTCTTAGAAGGTATTATCCAATATTTTCTTCTTCTTTCATATTCAGACTTTAAAACTCGCCTCTATATGTCTGAAGCTTGGAATTCCTTAACGTTGGATGACCCTTCATAGAAAATTTTTAAATTATCCCAAGCTTGTTTGGAAGTCTTGCAACTCATGACTTTTACAAACAAAGATTTTGTTAATCCACTCAAGATGGAATTTAGGGCATTTTCATTTCCCTCATATTGGTCTAGTTCCAATATGTCTTTAGGTAGGTTTTCTGATATTTTAAACTCCTTTTCAGTTCTAGCCCAAACCTTCCATCCAAGAGACATCAAATGGAACTTCATTCTCACACTCCAACATGTATATTTTTCTCCTATGAATAATGGTGGTATGTTGGTGGCTAACTCTTCTTGTTGATCCATTGTGGTTTTTAAGTAGGATCTTCGTTCCATTGGTCAAACTGTGGTGAAGGAACCTGCTCTGATACCAATTGTTGGAATATTGGACAATAATGAGAGGGGGGGGTGAATCAGTATTGATAACTATTAACAATTTAAACCACTTTTAATTTATTCATTAACACACCTGATAACCAAGAACACACAAAACACAAATTTATCGTGGCTTCCCAATTGGGTAAACCACCTGTTATAACTAGATCTTGTTCTTAGTTTATCTGTTCTTTTTTTCCTAATTTTAAACCATTGGTTTAAAATGATTTTACATTCTATGTTGATTTTAAGAACTTTTGACAATCAGTAATTTTTGTTAGATTTAATGCTTTTAATGGTTGAATTATTTCATTAGTTTAGTTTTAAGGTTTGTCTTTTGGGTTTATTAGTTAATATGTATATCTTTAAGCTTTAAAAAAATTATAATAAAAGTTTATTCCAAGTTTTTCTTATAATATAACCCTCATTTTTTAGTCCTTTGTCAAATATTTTCATGAGGAGATTCCTGTAGCAGCTCTGTTTTCCCTGTTTTTGTCATTATCATTAGGAGCATATTACGAGGTGATAGGAATGAATTCTGGAAAACTAAAAGAGGTTTTTGTCTGAAATAGAATCATTCACAAAACCATCTCTTAGTTTTGCAATAAATGTTATATTTTGAGAGATTTGAATTCATCTTTGTGGCCTATTTTTAGGGTTTGAATTATTTAATAATTTACTGTTTTAGTCACAAATTTCCAGCATGTATTCCGATCAATTGAAAAGGAATTTTAAAAACCAAGAGAGGTTTTTGTTCATAATAGAATCATTTAAAAAACCCTCTCTTATTTTTGGCATAGATGTCCTGGATTGAGAGATATGAAGGCGTATTTGAGACCCAACTTTTCAAAAATTCGCCAAATTTCCCCAAATCCAATTTGCTATTTTTGGGTTAATTGTCTTTAAATATTTTGAGTTATCATGTAACTAATTGATGTAACTGTTTCAAATTTTGACCTAGAAGGAATTTATGGAACTACTTTACCTTTGTAATGATAAAAGGAAGACAAACATATAGTTTTGTGGTGGGATTTTTCACTCAAGGAGAGGCTTTTGGAGCTTCGATTTCTCAAGCTAGCATTTATAACTCTTATGTAAGTGGATGAATATTGTTGATTATATGTAAACTGATAAGCCCTTTTACTTGTCATTATTTTTCATTTCTGATCTAGTTGATCGCTCAGTCTACAATTTCATTTCATGTTTAAAGGTTTATTCATGTAAATTCTTGTAGCTTGTGGGTGGAATTAGTATTTCATGTGTAATGTTTATGGATTATTGGGAAGTGTTCGATCCCCAGTTTATCTAAATTGCATGATTCAGTTTTGTATTAGCTTGTGGATGTTTATTTCCTCCTTGTTGATGAATTTTTTTAAACTGGAACCCTAAAAACCTATTTTACTTAATTTTATTTTATGAGATTGTGTTGGCTTGTTCTTTAGTAGTCTGAGAACAATTTCTGGCACTAACATATTTGGCGCCATTCCCAGGGATGAAGCAGAAGTATATCTTCCATGGGATATCATTATTCATCTTATTTTGAGAGGTGAACAAAGTCAGAAAATATTTTAGGCTACAATTTTTCACCGACGACTCCACGATTAAAGATTCCACTGTAAGGAGAATTTTGTTGACATAAAAATGAAGAAGCCAAATGGAAAGACTGGGTATCAGCTTGTTACTTTTCTCCATGAGGTTTTATTCTTAGTCATCAATTCTTTCCTGTCTTTCCCATTGCATGTCAAAAGAATTATTTTTTGTTTTGTTTATTCCGATTATCATAAACCTTCACGTACATATCCATCTTTGGAAGAAGAAAGTATGCATTCTTCTTATTTTATTGATGTTGATCCTATTCCTTCATTTGAAATACATATGCAACATGATATACATATACCCATATCTCTTGAACCTGATTATTCTAGTCATCTTGTAGAGAATAAAGCTGATCTATTACCTTCTACCATCACTACTGAAACTTGCTAACAGCTTGTTGAACCTCATTTTCAACTCACAGATTTTCAGTCTAGACTCAGACAGAAGATGTTTACACCTCTTAGGCTGCCATCTCTCTTACATCTTTACCCTTCCTACTTTGTTGAATATCTTCCCCATTTTACTGGAAAAGACCATATTATAGCAGAGAAGCATTTAGAATCTTTTCATAATTTCATTAATAATTTTGAAATCATGCATGAGGATGTTGTCATGAGGTTATTTTCAAAATCCTTTGCTGGAGATGCTGGGTTTTGGTTCCGAAATTTAAAATTTGATTCAATTGGATCATGGGAAGAGTTACATGATGTCTTTTTGAAGTATCGTGGTAAGAATAAATCTTATGATCAATTTATTTCTAAATTTTATAGTTTGAAAAGGAAGAATCATGAGCCAATTACTAAATTTAATTGGAGGTTTCAAAGTTTTTATATCAATATGCCTATGGAGATTAGACCTTCGGAAAAAAATGCTATGGTATATTATGTTATGGCTCAACATTTAGATCTTGTCTTTTTCCTATTAGAAAGGAAATCATCATCTTTAAGACAATTGTTTGAGGATGCAAAAGGAGTGGAGGAGAACATCCGAGCTTGCAAAATGCTTCAAGATCAGGCTCATGTTGAAGATATACAAGCTTATGAACATGAAGAAGAATGTAGGTATCATTTATATTTAAGATGGGTTTCTTCATCATTTTCAGATTTTCATATGAACAAGGATATAAATGATGCTTGTGTTGATTATTCATATCAGTTTGTTGATTTTTTCGATGATAATATACTTTCAGTGGATTGTAGTAGAAATTTCCTAGTTCCTGCTATGAGATTATCATGTTATGAAGAAGAAGTTGCTGCTCTTCAACCTCTTACTATTGATATAAGAAATAAACTGACATTCTTGACTTATGGTCACTTTCAGAATTTTATTTGTTCAAGTTTTGATCAAGGGTTTTATTTAAAGGTCGAGAAGCAGTTTGAAGAGCCCTTCATTTCCATTCTTTAGCCAAATTTTAAAAATAATAGCAATGGAGAGGAAGAGAATGCTTCACTTTATGATGAATATAATGAACACATTGAAGTTTTAAATAGGAAATTTCATGATCTCGTGGCTTTTTGGATAGAGTTTTATTTTTCAAAGGTTTCTAATGCTTTAGCTTTTGGCATACTTCCTATTTCCAGTCATAAGTATTAGCTACCTACAGACTCTTTATTGCATTTATCACATCTTTTGTGGGTTTTCTCAAATGGTAGCATGCATGGAATTATGATTCTCAATCAAATGGTTTCTTGGCTTCACTAGAAATATGATTACACTTGATTGGGTTGTTTCCTCCGATTAGAAGTAGGAGTAAATAGTAGAATAAGCTCACTATATAAGCATGTAGAATCTTTTCAGTATGCTGGTTTGTAGTAGTATTTTGTCATTTCAGAGGTATGTGTTCAGAGTTTGAGAAAGTTGCAGAGATTTGGTAAATGACTCCATCACCCAATGAATAAGGCACAAGGTCTACATGTTCTAGAAGCCTCACAAGGAGGACTTCATCCTGCAACAAGAGCCAGATGTTATAACTAGATCTTGTTCTTAGTTTATCTGTTATTTTTGTCCTAATTTTCAACGATTGGTTTAAAATGATTTTACATTTTATGTTCATTGTAAGAACTTTTGACAATCAGTAATTTTTGTTGGATTTAATGCTTTTAATGGTTGAATTATTTCATTAGTTTAGTTTTAAGGTTTGTCATTTGGGATTATTAGTTAATATGTATATCTTTAAGCTTTCAAAAAATTATAATAAAAGTTTATTCCAAGTTTTATTTATAATCTAACCCTCATTTTTGAGTCCTTTGTCAAATATTTTCATGAGGAGATTCCTGTAGCAGCTCTGTTTTTCCTATTTTTGTCATTATCATTGGGAGAAAATTACGAGGTGATGGAAATGAATTCTGGAAAACCAAAAGAGGTTTTTGTCCAAAATAGACTCATTCATAAAAACCTCTCTCAGTTATGCAACATATGTTATAGTTTGAGATATTCGAATTCATATTTGCGGCCTATTTTTCAGGGTTTGAATTATTTAATAATTTCCTGTTTTAGTCACACATTTCCAGCACGTATTTCGATCAATTGAAGAGGAATTTTTAAAAAATAGGAGAGGTTTTTGTTCATAATGGGATCATTTAAAAACACCTCTCTCATGTTTTGCACATGTGTCCTGGATCGAGAGATATGAAGGCATATTTGAGACCCAAATTTTCAGAAATTCACCACATTTCCCCAAATCCGATTTGCTATTTTTTGGGTTAACTGTCTTTAAATATTTTGAGTCATCATGTAACTAATTGATGTAACTATTTCAAATTTTGACCTAGAAGGTAGTTATGAAACTACTTTACCTTTGTAATGATAAAAGGAAGACAAACATACAGTTTTGTGGTGCGATTTTTCACTAAAGGAGAGGCTTTTGGAGCTTTTATTTCTCAAGCTAGCATTTATAACTCTTATGTAAGTGGATGAATATTATTGATTATATGTAAAATAATAAGCCCTTTTACCTGTCATGATTTTGCATTTCTGATCTGGTTGATTGCTCAGTCTATAATTTCATTTCATGTTTAAAGCTTTATTCATGTAAATGGTTGTAACCTGTGGGTGGAATTAGTATTTCATGTGTAACGTTTATGGCTTATTAGGATGTGTTTGATCCCCAGTTTATATAAATTGCATGATTCAGTTCTATATTAGTTTGTGGATGTTTATTTCCTTCTTGTTGATGAATGCTTTTAAACTGAAACCCTAAAAACCTATTTTACTTAATTTCATTTTATGAGATTGTGTTGGCTTGTTCTTTAGTAGTCTGAGAACAATTTCTGGCACTAACAGCACCAATACTTCCTAATACGACAAAATTTTATTTAGAAATAGTTTCTTCCTACTCCTACAGATAAGTATTGTACTACACCCTATTTACCAGCAACTAATGGAAGGAGGCTACGACCCCCTGGTTTTATCAGCTACTACACCCTGTTTACCAGTAGCTAATGGAAGGAGGATACAACCCCCTTCCAGGCTTGTAGCCTGTATTTTAACCACCTTTCCAACCTAATATGTTTTTTTTAATCTTCTAGATCTCTTTTTCCTTCAATATCTGTCACAAATTACTTCTACATGTCATTGGTATCTGCCTCTTCTAGCTGCTCCTATGATATGGACTGCAGATACGATTTATCTTACTCATCATTATGTCTTTAAATACTCTCTAACAATTCTTTAACTCTATTTAGGTTTATCAGTCATACCTTTCTGCAACAAAATATTACCAAAATTGCCTCTCCGCAATAATAATTCTTCACTAAAGATTCTTCTTAATTCACAATGATATTTCCTCAATAGATCATTTCTGTAACCATCCTAATTCGTTGATCCATTGCGGACTCATTCTTGTCCATCGATCTAACACAAGATTTCCCTTCGTAATAATATTTCCTCAATTTTCTTAGCTTTCTGCAATCATCTTTCCACAACAACCTTTCTGCACTATTGATTTCTTACGAATTCTTCCCCGGCTGTTGATCTAAGATCATATGTAGATTGTGGATTGTGGATTTGCATTCTGACCTTTTTTTTTCAAAAGGTCCTTCCTCAATTTCCTTTCCTCAACTACCTTTACACAAGATACTTTCCGCTCTATTGATTTCATGTGAACTCTCTCTTGATCATTGATCTTATATCAAATGCGGATTACGGATTATGGGTTTTCCAAAATCCTTAAAATTTCTTCGGTAGTTTTCTTTCCACAAGATTTTTTCATGCCATCACTCTTATGTAGACTCTTTCCCAATCGTTGATCTTTAGATCAAATCTGGATTGCAGATTGCAGGTTTTTTAAATTTCTTGAAAATAATTTTGCAATATTTCTTTCGCACCGTCGATCTCTTATGGAGTATTTCCTGGCCGTCAATCCTCCATATTGCGGATTACAGGTTTTCCAAATTTCTTAAAAATAATTCTTCACTTTCATTTTTCGCATATTTTTCCTCTGTGCTATCGATCTCTTGCGAAATATTTTTCGACCGTCAATCTTACGGAGTACGGATTGCGGAATGCGGATTGTGGGTTTCCCAAATTTCTTGAAAATACTTCCGTAATTATTCTTCCATGCCGTGGATATCTTGTGCAATATTTTCCAACCATCGATCTGATGGATTGTGGATTGCGTAATGTGGAACCACACATTCCCATTTTGGACCTCTGCAATTCTCTTCCACAACTTTGTTTTTGCATTTCTTATGAACCATCGATTTCCTTACGGGTTCACTCCTGACCATTGATCTACAATCAAATGTGTATTGCAGATATTCTCTTTTTTTTTGTAGAAATCATTCACCACCATTGATGTTCTCAAAATCGTCATCCACTATTTCTCTCGACTGATATGGACCGTCCAATTTTTCACTTCATTCTCGGGTTTGGGAATCTTATTTTCCATGCATATTTATTTTTTAGATCTTATTATAGACTATTGATCTTTGTCTCTTGAATGATTTGGGACGTTCAAAATTTCTTTGGTGCTTCGTACTATTATCTTCTACTACTTGCTTTCCAGATATTTCCCCTGTCATCGACCTTGTCACTACTTTTCTTATTTGACTTTGTAATTCCTCTGTCTTTCACTAAGTCCACCATGTCATCATGTTTTTGTTGGTTATTCCTTTGTCATTGCTGAAATATTAATCCACATAATGGATCCTTTGTCTTTTAATAAGTTCATCATGTTATTATTTATGTTAGTTATCTCTTTGTCATTCCTAAACTCCTTTCACGTCAATGACACATATATTCTTAACATAAGTTTGGCTATCATAAAGTTCCAATTAAGCAGACCGATGTCTGGAAGACTTTCTTCAAGTCTCAAAAAGGCATTTATAAGTGGTTAGCCATGAGTTTCATGTTGACTAATTTCTCCAACAACCTTCATGAGGATGATAGATGACATTCTTCAGCCATTCACCAATTCCTTTGTGGGTGTATATCTAGATGATATCCTCGTCGACAGTAAAACATCGGAAGAAGCATATCCGCTAGGTCCTCAATGCCCAATGAAATAACACACTATATGACAATCTAGACAAGTGGTCATTTGGAATGGAAAGGGTTTAGTATCTAAGATACATCATGGATGAAGATGGTTTTCATATAGATCCTTCCAATATCCAATCCATTCACTATTGGTCAACCTCGATAACTCTCATAGAGATTTTCAAGTTCCTAGGCCTTGCAAACTTCTATCACAGATTTGTGTTGGGATTCTATAATTTTGCTTGGTCCCTTATCCAGGTGACCAAAGGTGGATGTAAGGCTAAGTTCATTTCATATAGGACACACCAACATGCATTTGAGGAGCTAAAACAATGCTTATGTTCAACGCCTATCCTTACCTTACCATGCCTGTAAAAACCCTTTGATATCAATACAAATGCTTCATACTATGACGTTGGTATGATCCTCACTCATCATGGCCATCCAATGGCATATCATAGTGAGACACTTTCAGATACAGTCCATAAGTACCCCACTTATGAAAAGGAAACATACTCCATTATCAAAGCATGCCTCCAATGGAATCATTACATCCTTGGGAAATAAACAATCATCCACACTGAACACAAGACCTTTTAGTTCATGTAAACCCAAGGAAAGCTATAGAATGACCACCACTAGAAGTGGTCCACTTGTAGTATTTCCACCCAAACATTAAATATAAGAAGGGAAGAACTAATCGAGTGGTTGATTTCCTTATTCAGCCTCAAGTATCTTCATTAACCATGGTGCTAAAATATTGTGGCCATGATACCTATGGGTGGCCTCAACTATATGACAATGTGTTGCAGCTGCAACTTTTTCCCCAAAATTCAAAAAATTTCGGGACCCTCATTTTGCTTACATTGATTTGATTTTCTTCTTTGGTTTGATTTAATGACTCTTCAAAAAATACTGTTTCTAATGCCTAAAACGATCCATTTTGGTTTTTCCCTTGAAGGAGTTTTCAAATGTTAACTCAAAAGCTCTTGTGCTTGCGTTCTCACCGTTGCAGAGAATTAATCGGTTTACCTTCGTTATTTTTCTCCGATGCGTTTGTTTTAATCTGCTGGTCTTTCATTTTACATCGGAACGATTTGTTACTTCATTCTCCACAGTTGCAGGTGGAAAATTGATAATACTTTGAATCATCACTTTGAATGTTTAGACCTCGCATTGTTGTTTTCTCCACTCTTTAAGTCTTTGGTGTTCCGCCGTTACGGCCGCAGAAAGAGCTACCTTGCCGAAATTTTAGTTGTTTTCCCTTCCAATTTAGACTTTACATTGTGGATTGATTTGTCCTGTATGTTTCCGCCGTTGCGTCCACCGAACACACTATCCTTCTGGTTGTTTAGTCGTTTCTCCTCCAATGAAGATTGTTTCCCATTGCGGATTGACTTATCCTTTTTTATTCCACCGTTGCGGCTCCCGTTCCACCATCGCTCCGATGTTTTAAAAGCTTCGACGCATTATTTGTCTCCCGGTTATCCCCATGGATATATTAGTGGTTTGGCCACCCGACGTTGCGGAACGAATTACCTTTACATCCTCCGATCCATAGTTTTATGCCATCCGATATTTTTTCCCCCTCTGCTTATGTTTGTCCATATATATATATGGGACCAGACATATGGATTATCCTATTGTTATTTCGACTGTCGCTCTCGTGTGCTATCGTTTTCTCGAGCTTGCAAGGACCCCGTTTTTGGTACCCGTGTCTAGGTGGCTCAACTATGGAAGCTTGACCACCCTTCTTCCTGCCATCCGCGCAGTGTTGCCAGGTAGGCTCCTCGTTGCATTATCCCGTTCCGTTCAAACTCTTGGTTGATTTTTTTTCTATGGTTGGGTTTTTCCCACGGCCGTTTTCCCTTGGCCCATTAGTTACATGCCTATATATTGAGGATTTTGTAGTGTAACTGTCAGTGGGGGGGTGTTTTGACCCACAGGGTATTTTTTCCCACGACCTTATATCATGTGACCCCGCGCTTAGTGAATGGGGAGTTTGGTGCAGACAGTCGTTACACTGTCTGCACCAATATGCCCTGTATGATGATGCTTTTGTAGGGGAAGGTTTTTCATGGCCTTCCTGTGGTGTTTGGAGTGGTTCCCCCCCCCCCCTATTTTGTTTCATGCTACCCGCATCCTCAAACCACAGCTGTATTTCTCCGTGCGGTTCCGCGCGACCCGATTCACGGCCGGTTTTGAACCCAGGCCGGTGGAGGGGGATATATCACTGCACATAAGTTTTATTGATCATAGCTTGCATGGGTAGTATTTTGTTGAAACACACCACTGTTAGGGCTGGACTAATTTCCACTGGTTTTTCCCGCGCGGCGCGATGATCATGGCGTCCGCAGATAGCCGGAATTTTCTTCATTTCAATGTAAATTTGTTTCCTGTGTGAGATTGGTTAATAAAACTATTTGGTATTAGACAACAGTGTTAGCTTGCACATATTTGCTTCATTTAAGTAATTTCTATCATGCTAAACATAGATGAAGTGAAGCACTACACTCTGTTGTCTCAATGATTGCAACTTATCTGGAAATGGCTTAATGTTATGATTTCATATATGACAGGAAGATTCTGAACTTGAAATGTCGAAGAGGCAAAAGAAGAAGGCCCCTGTGGTCGAGGAGGAGCCCGAAGTAGAGGTTGTCACCAAAACTGAATACATCTATGAGGACACCAAGTGCATATCTGGTGTGGAGCCCGAGTACCAATGGGGAGAGATATATAGGTTGATCATGTGCCGAGAGGTGCCTGATATGGGCTTGGAAGAAGAAGGAATTTATGCCAACATAGAGAGATCTTCACTGATGAAGATTACCACAAGGACAGAGCTTTTCCCATGCTCTGAATTGATTGGCTGGATTCTACCCCAGGCAGATGTAACTACTATGATCCTGGAGAATGCGGACAAACAAGGCTATGCTGCTTATAGCCCAGGATATGTAGCACTGGCCTACCACCTCCCAGAAGCACAAGTTTTTCTGTCTGACGATTGGTTAAATAACATTAGAATGGACCTTGTTGAGACCCTTAAAAGAATTCTATTATCAAGAAAACATTTCAGAACCAGGCCTACAGGAGAGTATGACACATGAAGCTTAAGGGCCCCGTACAGGTTCATAGCTTTAATGCTTAACAGGATTTTTGGGAGAGCTCAAGGCAGGTTCTTCAAATTGGAATGGATGCCAATTATTTTTTATGTTGCCACCCAGGGGACCATTTTCAATTAGGCTAACATAGTATCAAACAGTCTTTCAGCCTGTATGGCCTCAGCCTTCAGAGGAGTGTCCCAAAATAGGTCTGAATTTTATATGAGTTCCATACTCGTCGATTGTATATTGTGCAATCAACCTTTCCCTAGACGAAGGTGCATATGGGATGGGGAGAGGATGCCTGTTTATGCTGAATACAAGCCACTATGGGTGCATAAATACCATAGTCATTACCGCGAGGTCTATGAACAGTTCATCATGCCATTGTATACACTCATTTTCCTGAAGGAGTGTGATTGCATGTCAGAGGAGGCGTTGCAAGTAATTGAAGAATATGCAGATTACTATCTGACTGAGGATGGCCTCTACTTCAGAATGTTTGGAGGTTCAATAGCACCCTCCCTACTGCCCAAATATGCCACCGACTACATCATTAACAAGGAGGAAGTTAGGCAAGTCTTCCTGGATGGCATAGGAAGATTTTTGTTCGAACATAATAAGGCTTCCTATCCCCCTTTTCCTTTCAAGTTAGGAAGTTACAGGTTTACCAGGGTGAAGAAAGCAGATGAGTTTGTAGAAGAGTTGGAAAGGTTTCATTTTGGTGAGATGCTCTTACATAGAAATGATTCTCACAGCAAAGTGGCTGAACACTGCAAAGAAAATAGTGTCCATTTCGAATACACCCACCATTGGGATAGGGAAGAATCTGTCTTCTGCAGTGCTTTGAACATGACAGCCTTAAGGAGAAGGTTCAAGAAGAATATAACCACAAAAGGTGGGAAGGGGCAATATGAACAAGCCAAAGCTAATGAAGAAGCAGGGAAATGAAATGAGGAAGCCCAAAGGCTGGCACAAGAAGCTACAGGGTGGTTGCAGGGAGAAGAGGAAGGGAAAATAAAAGCTATGCAAGAGGCAGTTAGAAAAGCAGAGAAAGATGCAAGGAATGAAGAAGAAGAAAAGAAGAAGAAGCTTGATGAGGAGCTACAGAATCAAGAAGCAGAGAGGCCAGAGCTGACGCAGAAAAAGACAGAACAGTCAGCCTCTGACACAGCTGGAGGACAGACCCAGGACATTGAAAACCCTGAGGTTCAGGACCCAAAAGTACCGACTGCTAACACACCTGGACAATCTGTGGTCCCTACACTGAAGTTGGTCCCCTTTGAACTGAAGAAAGGGGAAGAAATACCTGATTTTAACACTGTTTTCTATGACAAGGAGACAAAGAGGATAGTGAAGAGAATGGAAAGGAAGGTTGAAACAGGAGGTCTACCTGGGAAAATGATAACAGATACACCCGTTGTATTTGGAACAGACCGAGATCCAAGATTCACCATTAGAGCCGGAGCTGCACTGATTTAAGCTTGGGAAGATAATGTGGAACAAATTATGACAGACTTGGAGAAATCCAAGAGGTCCTCTGCTCAACTGAAAGACACATTGAGAAAGGAGAGAGAGGAAAGCAATAAGCTGAAGAGGAAATATGAGGACATGAAAAAAGAGATAAGGTCTTCCAAGGATGAACTGCAGCTCCTCCAAGAGAAGAAACAAGTTAGGGAAAATACACAGGAGTGTCTGGAGAGAGTGCAACAAGAGTATCAAGAGCTTAGGGTGGAGAAGGAATAGCTGCTAGGAAGGATAGAAGGCTTAGAGCTGCAAAGGACCACTTTGGCGGCAAGTGAGAAGCAAGCTCAAGAACAAGAGTTGAAGATTCAAGAGCAAATTTCTTCTTTAACAACTACTCTAGAAAAATCAAGAGAGCAACAGGTTGATCTCCAACCCTTCAAGGAGCATGTGCTAGCACAAAAGTCCAAGATGCTTCAGCTGCAAACCGCCATAGAAGAAGAGAGATGTAAAGTTTTGCAAATAGATGGCTGATTAGAGGAAATTCTAGAGACTTCCTCTTATTTTGTTGATAGATCTCAGGACGTCATGGAAGTCCTGATAGCAAGAATGACAAGGTTGGAAAATAATGAGGAAACTCCTACAGAGCTGCCCTTGAAATATCGGTGATCCCTTCAGCAGGATTATGACTTATTAGATTTTGCTATAAACACAGCAGAAGATTTCAAAAAGGCTGTTAGGAAGACAAAGGGAGCATGCTCAAAATTCTTCAAAAGGCTCCTGATTACATATAACGGGTGCCAAGTAGAAGTCGAGCAGAGGCTAGAGGTTTTTCCAGACCACAACTCATTTGTGGATATTTTACAGAAGAGGTATCAAGAGGAAGAAGAAAAAATACAGCACATTAAGGCCCTCGACCACCAGGTCTTAAGGAGTGAAGTAGATCATTCAGCCATCAATGTGAAGCTATTGGAGGATCAGCTTCATTTGAGTGTAGATAGAATCGTGGCCATCAAGAACGAAGCTGCTAAATTCAAGATAAACATTCAATTCTTGGAACCTTGTGCGTTTGAAGGCATTGCCTCTGAGGCTTTGGCGTGGAAGAAATTTCTAAATACCCAAGTGGGGACCTCCTCGTGAATGATCATTCATTTTTGTAATATGTAACGGTTTTGTAAACATTTGAGCAAAGTGAAATTTTGGGAGGAAAAGAGTTGGGAAGCCTAAGGGTTATTTGTGGGCAGCCCAACAGTTTCACCTTTTTTGTACAAATATAGGAGACTTAGAAGAACAAAGGGCTTTTTCCCAGTTAGACATGAAAAGCGATATTGTAAGGAGAACTACTTTTTTTTTACAATAAAGAATTATTGTTTTCCTGTTGGAGAAAGATTGGTGGGACTTTCAAATGTTATGCTGTGGATTGCGGAAAGATGAACTATTTTGTTTTTCTAGCCTTTTGTCCATTAATAGTGATATCGTTCTAACTCTTAGAGCCTATGTTCTTGTTTGAATGATTTTTGGTTTATTCTGTGAAATTACCACCATGAGTAATGTATGCTGTTCATGTGTTGTGGGAAGGAATATCAGCTATCTATAATTTCTCTTTATAATGCATGCACAAGACACATTACTCATAAATAAGTTACAATTTGGCTCCCCGGGGATAGATAGGTAGATAGATAGATAGTTAGCGTTACTTTATTGTTGCATATGTGATTTAGATGCTTATTAGTTCTAAGACGAGAGGTAAGAACCTGCGCATCACATTGTGACTACTTTTTGCGTCTTTATCACCTTGCATTGTTAAGTAGGCATGTGCATATCATACATTAAGTCAAAAATACAAAAACATACATGGTGGATTGGGCCGCAATCGGTAAAACCTTTGTTTTGTTACTTGACCTACGGTAGCCGGACCGCAAACCGAACGGATTGCCTACACCAAACAGTCACGGGCTAGTTGGGAACGTTGACTGGGGAGAATCCCTTACTGTTGTTGCCTATGAATTTCCAGGCCTCAATAGTTTCTAGCACTAGAAGGAGGGCCGCCAGTGTATGGCTGGCCGTGGAAACCTATTTTCCCAAGATTACCCCACCAGCAGATATTTTGACCTAACCCAAGTCCTTACAGGTTTTGGTTCTATCTTTGGAGCAAGTAAGCCCAGTTTCATCTTACGATGTTTTTACTCAGACGCCTGTTGGTTCATCTTTTCTCTTGGCTGGTATAAATGTGAATCAGCCCAACCCTCTTCCGGCTTGGAGAGCTAGATCACATTTAAACCTCACACCTCTTTTGCACAACCTACCTCAAGCTTTTGATAAGTTGCTGCCTAAGTTTGATCTCGATGAGAAGATTGCTATAGAATAACACTTGCAAAGTTTCTATTTAGAAATAGAAGGGCTAAGGGCTGGGGAGTACGAGGATGTGGTCTATAGATTGTTCCCATATACCCTCAAAGGAGCAGCAGCATCCTGGTATTTCAGTTTTCCTACAAACTCTATTCCTAATTGGGACACCTTCAAAAGGATTTTCAAAAGTAAATACACAGCCCAAAAGACACATGCCTCACTAATGAAAGGTCTTCGTTTGTTAAAAAAAGATAAGGATGAGAAGGTGTATCATTTCACTCAAAGGTTTTCAACATACCTAAAGAACTTTTCTGAGACTGACAGACCCTCAGACAAAGTCTTAATTGAATATTATACCTCAGCCCTAGGACCTGAGCTGGAAATGTGTGCCAAAATGAGAGCCAGACCTATGTTGGCAGAAACTTATGAAGAAGCAGAGAGGGTAGAGGCTGAAAAGGAAAGTATAGAAGACTATCCCAAGCAACCTGAGGAAAAAAATATCGGGAGAAGAGCCTCACTGATGTCTAAACTTAAAGAGGAACAATCACATGATTTTGAGGGAATGTTGAAAATGATTCAGAAACTATCCAACCAAATAATAGATCTAGAGAAAGAAAGGGAAGTTCAAAAAACTTACAAACCTTACTACCAAAAAAGAGAAGATAGCAACCAATTTAAGACCCCTCCACCAAATTCAGCAGCAGTGAATATAACAGAGGCGTGGGGGGATAATTTCTGCACTTTCCACCAACAACCTCATTTTGAAAAGAAGTGTCCCCAGTGGTTAAATTCGATGACATTGGTGATGAATAAGCTGCTGGACTCTAAATTGACTAAAGACAGTGGTAAAGAAAAAGAGAAAAACTAGACCATAGAGAAACAAAATGGTGTCTCACTTTTCAACATAGAAGAGAACATTCTCAAATATGAATTCACACCAACAGCAACAAAAGACATGAACCTAACAATTAAAGACAATGCAATAATTTTGAAAATTAAAAAATTGCAAGAGAAGGTCAAGAGACAGGTAGATGTGAATGATAAAGATAAAACACCTAAAGTCACTACTGTCAATCAGGAAACAAAGCCAATCAATGAGCCTGTTAAACTTGTAGAGGTTAATGAAGGAAACATTGAAAATATTGAGGAGCTTAAAAAAGATATACCCATTCAAAACCAGCCGGGAGAAGAAGGAAATTGGGAAGAAAAAGCTAAAACCCCACCTTTTCTTTTGACCCTAGAAATGCTGAATCATAATGTGCATAACTGCTTGGTAGATTCTGGATCATCAGTGAATGTTATACCACTTGAAGTTTGCAAAAGGATTAATGGACAACCAGAGCCCACTGCCTGGGAAGTAGTGTAGCTAGATAGAACGGGTGTCAAAGTAGTGGGAGAAATGAAAAATGTTCTCATTTGCTTTTCTGCGAATAACAAGATATGTCAATTTATTGACATTATGGTGGCTGACATACCGGATGGATATGGGATTATTCTTAATCGAGATTGGTCTACCAGGTTAAAAGGTTATTTTGATTCAGATTGGTCTCATTTATGGTTACCTCTTAAGGGGATCCCTAATCGGATTAAAATTTTGAGGGAACCTTACATGAAGCATACTGTCACTAAGCTGGGAGAAGGCAATTCTAGAATTGACACTCAGCCTGAGCTCCTTCAACCTCCTCAGGATGATGAGGATGATTGTAGATTAGTGGACATGGTCTCGATTTCAAAAATGGTACACTTAGACCATGGATAGGTTTTTGTCCTGCACTACAGCCTAGCCCTTTAACTCGTTGGATTGAAGATTTTTTTTTTTTAGGGCGGGCACACATTTTCTTTTCTTTTTGCTTTGTACATAAATAAATTGATGTTGTTTTTCTTTAATGCTTTGATGTTGTTTTCTCTTGTTTTAATGCTTTGTTTCTAGTTCTTGTGGTTTTCAATAAAGAGGAAAACTTTCGATTGCAATGGAAACATCAGGGTTCTTAATTAACTGAAATCTTGAGTAAAAGACTGTGCTTTAAAACATGGAATGTGTTCTAGTAGCAGTGTTCCTAACTGGCCATGCATTCATTGAAGTCCTACTTAACCCCTGTAAATAACTCAGAATTAAGAGGTCTGGAATACTATTTCAAGGCTCCATCCATTTCACATCTAAAATGTCCAAGGGAGTGATAGCAAAGGATCCACGGAAAGGAAGCAAGGTAAACAATATATCATATATAAATGATCCCATGCCATGATTTCAGAAAAGCTAAAAGCTATCAAGAGTCAAAAACTCCTTAAAGGAACAATACATATCAAAGAAAAGTATCAAATGCATGAACTTAAAATTGCCAAAAGTTCCTCTCCGTCCGTGAGATGAAAAGTAAATTCTTCTCTCACACAAAAGGACACTATGGATAGAGGAGCCTGAATAAAATTCAGAAAGACAGGCAGATGGAGGACTCGAAAGAACTAAAGTTCAAATGGCACAAAAGTGCAGTTGGCATGGGAATGAGGAACAAAGGGATAGTGCTATTTACTATCTGTTACAATCCTGTGGTGTCCAAGCTAGAAACTACCTAAGGATGGGTAAAATAAATCTCACTTGTTAGGCCTCAAAAGAGTTATTCAGATTTGCAAATATTTCTGATGTTACCATTTCCCAAAGAATGGACTGCTTCTCAATGATTTAAATGCATGGGTTGGCCAGCTGAGGAGTACAAACATCTAGAAGATTTCAACTATTATCTAGACGGTCTTGCACTGGGAGGAAGTTAAGTCAGAAATATGGGGTTCACCAGGTAGTCGCCAATTGTTGCAGCTGCAACGTTTTTCCCAAAATTCAAAAAATTTCGGGACCCTCCTTTTGCTTACATTGATTTGATTTTCTTCTTTGGTTTGATTTAATGACTCTTCAAAAAAGACTGTTTCTAATGCCTGAAACGATCCATTTTGGTTTTTCCCTTGAACGCATTTTCAAATGTTAAGTTGAAAGCTCTTGTGCTTGTGTTCCCGCCATTGCGGAGAATTATTCGGTTTACCTTTGTTATTTTTCTCCGATGCGTTTGTTTTAATTGGATGGTCTTTCATTTTACATCGGAATGATTTGTTACTTCATTCTCCACAGTTGCGGGTGGTATATTTCTAAGTATTCTGATCATCACTTTGACTTTTCAGAGCTCGCATTGTTGTTTTTGCTGCCCTTTAAGTCTTTGGTGTTCCATCATTGCGACCGCGGAAAGAGCTACCTTGACAAACTTTTAGTTGTTTTCCCTTCCGATTTAGACTTTACATTGCGGATTGATTTTTCCCGTATGTTTCTGCTATTGCAGCTGCCGAACACACTATCCTTCCAGTCGTTTATTCATTTCTCCTCCAATGAAGATTGTTTCCCATTGCAGATTGACTTATCCTTTTTGATTCTGCTGTTGTGGCTCCCATTCTGCCATTGCTACGATGTTTTAAAAGCTCTGACCTGTTATTTGTCTCCTAGTTATCCCCGCAGATAGATTATTGGTTTGGCCACTCGACGTTGTGGAAGGAATTACCTTTACGTCCTCCGATCCATAGTTTTCCGCTGTCCGATATTTTTTCCCCCTCTGCTTATGTTTGTCCATATATATATATGGGACCGGACATATGGATTATCCTATTGTTATTTCGACTGTCGCTCTCATGTGCTGTCATTTTCTCGATCTTGCAAGGACCCCGTTGTCGGTACCCACATATAGGTGGCTCAACTGTGGAAGCTTGACTGCCCTTCTTCCCACCGTCCACGCAACATTTCCAGGTAGGCTCCTCGTTGCATTATCCCATTCCGTTCGAACTCTTGGTTGATTTTTTTTCTACAGTTGGGTTTTTCCCACGGCCATTTTCCCTTGGCCTGTTAGTTACATGCCTATATATTGATGATTTTGCAGCGTAACTGTCAATGGGGGGGTGTTTTGACCCATAGGCTAGTTTTTCCTATGGCCTTATATTATGCGACCCTGCGCTTAGTAAATGGGGGGTTTGGTGCAAACGGTCGTTACGCTGTCTGCACCAATCTGCCCTATATGATGATGCTTTGGTAGGGGAAGGTTTTTCATGGCCTTCCTATGGAATTTGGAGTGGTCCCCCCCCCCTCATTTTGTTTCGTGTTACCTGCATCCTCAAACCACAGCTATATTTCGCCACTCGGTTCCATGCGACCTGGTTCACAGCTGAATTTGAACCCAGGCCGGTGGAGGGGGATATATCACTGCACATAAGTTTTATTGATCATAGATTACATGGGTAGTATTTTTTTGAAGCACACCACTGTTAGGGATGGAATAATTTCCACTGGTTTTTCCCATGTGAAGCGATGATCATGGCGCCCGCAGATAGCCAGAATTTTCTTCATTTCAATGTAAATTTGTTTCCCACTCGAGATTGGTTAATAAAACTGTTTGGTATTAGACAACAATGTTAGCTTGCACATATTTGCTTCATTTAAGTAATTTCTATCATGCTAAACATAGATGAAGTGAAACACTACACTCTATTGTCTCAATGTTTGCAACTTATCTGGAAATGGCTTAACGTTATGATTTCATATATGACAGGAAGATTCCAAACTCAAAATGTCAAAGAGGAAAAAGAAGAAGGCCCATGTGGTCGAGGAGGAGCTCAAAGTAGAGGTTGTCACCAAAACTGAATACATCTATGAGGATGCCAAGTGCATATCTGGTGTGGAGCCTGAGTACCAATGGGGAGAGATATACAGGTTGATCATGCACCGAGAGGCACCTGATATGGGCTCGGAAAAGAAGGCATTTATGCCAACATAGAGAGATATTCACTAATGAAGATTGCCACAAGACCAAAGCTTTTCCCATGCTCTAAAGTGATTGGTTGGATTCTACCCCGGGCACATGTAACTACTATGATCCTGGAGAATGCAGACAAACAAGGCTATGTTGCTTATAGCCCAGGATATGTAGCACTGGCCTACCACCTACCAGAAGCACAAGTTTTTTTGTCTGATGATTGGTTAAAGAACATTAGAATGGACCTTGTTGAGACCCTTAATAGAATGCTATTATCAGGAAAACATTTCAGAACCAGACCTACATGAGAGTATGACACAACAAGCTTAAGGGCCCTGTATAGGTTCATAGCTTTAATGCTTAACAGGATTTTTGGGAGAGCTCATGGTAGGTTCTTCAAATTGGAATGGATTCCAATTATTTTTTATGTTGCCACCCAGGGGACCATTTTCAACTGGGCTAACATAGTATCAAATAGTCTTTCAGCCTGTATGGCCTCAGCCTTGGGAGGAGTGTCCCAAAAGAGGTCTAAATTTTATATGAGTTCCATACTCGTCAATTGTATATTGTGCAATCAACATTTCCCTGGAATAAGGTGCATCTGGGATAGGGAGAGGATGCCTGTTTATGTTGCATACAAGCCACTATGGGTGCATAAATACCATAGTCATTACCGCGAGGTTTACGAACAGTTCATCATGCCATTTTATACACTCATTTTCCTGAAGGAGTGTGATTACATGTCAGAGGAGGCGTTGCAAGTAATTGAAGAATATGCAGCTTACTATCTGATTGAGGATGGCCTCTACTTTAGAATGTTTGGAGGTTCAAGAGCACCCTCCCTACTGCCCAAATATGCCACCGACTACATCATTCACAAGGAGGCAGTTAGGAAAGTCTTCCTGGATGACATAGGAAGCTTTTTGTTCGAACATAAGAAGGCTGCCTATCCCCCTTTGCCTTTAAA
>LPNX010191786.1:279363-303041 GCA_001517045.1 Pseudotsuga menziesii | reverse complement strand
TTAGGAAGTTACAGGTTTACCAGGGTGAAGAAAGCAGATGAGTTTGTAGAAGAGTTGGAAAGGTTTCATTTTGGTGAGATTCCCTTCCATAGAAATGATTCTGACAACAAAGTGGCTGAACACTACAAAGAAAACAATGTCCATTTTGAATACACCCACCATTGGGATAGGGAAGAATCTGTCTTCCGTAGTGCTTTGAACATGACAGCCTTGAGGAGAAGGTTCAAGAAGAAGATAACCACAAAACATGGGAAGGGGTAGGATGAGCAAGCCAAAGCTGATGAAGAAGCAGGGAAATCAAATGAGGAAGCCCAAAGGCTGGCACAAGAAGCTGCAGGGTGGTTGCAGGGAGAACATGAAGAGAAAAGAAAAGCTGTGCAAGAGGTAGCTAGAAAAGAAGAGGAAGATACAAGGAATGAAGAAGAATAAAAGAAGAAGAAGCTTGATGAGGATCTACAGAAGCAAGAAGCAGAGAGGCCAGAGCTGACGCAGACAAAGACAGAACAATCAACCTCTGACACAGCTAGAGGACAGACCCAGGACATTGAAAACCCCGAGGTTCAGGACACAGAAGTACCGACTACTAGCACACCTGGACAGTCTATGGTCCCTACACTAAAGCTGGTCCCCTTTGAACTGAAGAAAGGGGAAGAAATACCTGATTTTAACACTGTTTTCTATGACAAGGAGACAAAGAGGATAGTGAAGAGAACGGAAAGGAAGGTTGAAACAGGAGGTCTGCCTGGGAAAATGATAACGGATACACCCGTTGTATTTGGAACAGACCGAGATCCAAGATTCACCATTAGAGCCGGAGTTGCACTGATTCAAGCTTCGGAAGATAATGTGGAACAAATTATGACAGACTTGGAGCAATCCAAGAGGTCCTCTGCTCAACTGAAAGACACATTGAGAAAGGAGAGAGAGGAAAGCAATAAGCTGAAGAGGAAATATGAGGACATGCAAAAAGAGATAAGGTCTTCAAAGGTTGAACTGCATCTCCTCCAAGTGGAGAAACAAGTTAGGGAAAATACACAGGAGTGTCTGGAGAGAGTGCAACAAGAGTATCAAGAGCTTAGGGTGGATAAGGAACAGCTGCTAGGAAGGATAGAAGGCTTAGAGCTGCAAAGGACCACTTTGGAGGCAAGTGAGAAGCAAGCTCAAGAACAAGAGTTGAAGCTTCAAGAGCAAATTTCTTCTTTAACAACTGCTCTAGAAAAAACAAGAGAGCAGCAGGTTGACCTCCAACCCCTCAAGGAGCATGTGCTGGCACAAAAGGCCAAGATGCTTCAGCTGCAAACCGCCATAGAAGAAGAGAGATGTAAAGTTTTGCAAATAGATGGTCGATTAGAGGAAATTCTAGAGAATTCCTCTTATTTTGTTGATAGATCTCAAGACGTCATGGAAGTCCTGACAGCAAGAATGACAAGGTTGGAAAATAATGAGGAAACTCCTACAGAGCTTCCCTCGAAATATCGGTGAGCCCTTCAGCAGGATTATGACTTATTAGAGTTTGCTATAAACACAGCAGAAGATTTCAAAAAGGCTTTGAGGAATACAAAGGGAGCATGCTCAGAATTCTTCAAAAGGCTCCTGATTACATATAACCGGTGCCAAGTAGAAGCCGAGAAGAGGCTAGAGGTTTTTCCAGACCACAACTCATTTGTGGATATTTTATAGAAGAGGTATCAAGAGGAAGAAGAAAAAATACAGCGCATTAAGGCCCTTGACCACCAGGTCTTAAGGAGTGAAGTAGATCATTCGGCCATCAGTGTGTAGCTATTGGAGGACCAGCTTCATTTGAGTGCGGCCAGAATCACGGCCATCAAGAACCAAGCTACTAAATTCGAGATAAACATTCAATTCTTGGAACCTTGTGCATTTGAAGGCATTTCCTCTGAGGCTTTGGCGTGGAAGAAATTTTTGAATACCCAAGTGGGGCCCTCCTCGTGAATGATCATTCATTTTTGTAATATGTAACGGTTTTGTAAACATTTGAGGAAAGTGAAATTTTGGGAGGCGAAGAGTTGGGAATCCCAAAGGTTATTTGTGGGCAGCCCAACAGTTTCACCTTTTTTGTACAAATATAGGAGACTTAGAAGAACAAAGGGCTTTTTCCTAGTTAGACATGAAAAGCGATATTGTAAGAACTACTTTTTTTTTGCAATAAAGAATTATTGTTTTCCTGTTGGAGAAAGATTGGTGGGACTTTCAAATGTTATGCTGTGGATTGTGGAAAGATGAACTATTTCGTTTTTCTAGCCTTTTGTCCATTAACAATGAGATCGTTCTAACTCTTAGAGCATATGTTCTTGTTTGAATGATTTCTAGTTTATTCTGTGAAATTACCACCATGAGTAATGTATGTTGTTCATAAACAATTAGCTATCTGATTGTCTAAATATCTTTAATCGTTCATGTGTTGTGTGAAGGAATATCAACTATCTGTAATTTCTCTTTATAATGCATGCACAATACACATTACTCATAAATAAGTTACAATTTGGCTCCCCGGGGATAGATAGGTAGACAGATAGATAGTTAGCGTTACTTTATTGTTGCATATGTGATTTAGATGCCTGTGAGTTCTAAGATGAGAGGTAAGAACATGCGCATCACATTGTGACTACTCTTTGCATCTTTATCACCCTGCGTTGTTAATTAGGCATGTGCATATCATACATTAAGTAAAAAATACAAAAACATACATGGTGGAACGGGCCGCAACCGGTAAAACCTTTGTTTTGTTACTTGACCTACGGTAGCCAGACCGCAAACCGGATGGATTCCCTACACCAAATAGTCACGGGCTAGTTGGGAATGTTGACTGGGGATAATCCCTTGCTATTGTTGCCTGCGAATTTCCAGGCCTCAACACAATGATTCTAAGTTCTCTCCCCTCTATAAATCCTTATCTTTTGCTACAAAAGTGGTAGACTTTAATCTTCATGAAGGATTGCTATGCCACCTGGGCCATGTCCATGTTCCTTTAAGAGAGCATATGAAGATGATTTGGGAAGTTTATTATAGTAAGGTGGAATGGAACATTGGAACTGAGAAGATAGTGGTAGTCTTACAGAATTATTTTTATTAGCTTAAACTCCCCACTTGAATTTTGTGATGTTATTTTAGGACAACTATATATGTGGAAGCTTCATCTTATGAATGATTCTAGACCTTGTATTGTCATTATTACTTTGGGAGAGAAACTCTACAGGACACTAGAGACCCTTATTGCAACTTCAGTGTCTCTCATCACAATAGAGAATTGCAAGAAGGTAATATCCCATACAGGTAAATTAGTACTCTTCATGGTTCTTTATGAGGGTGAATGAAAGATCACAAAAACCTTCACCAACTGCACATAGAACTCGTCTATAGCAGAAATCGGTGGACAATATTTTCAAAGCATACAAATACATCTTCACCACACCTGTCGATGTTCCAATTCATTGTGACGTCAAGCATTCCATTGATTTTATCCCTAACATTCCTTTACCTAATGGGACAATATACAATCATTCCCTCATGGAGAATGAAGAAATCAAATTCCATATTCAAGATTTAATCCAAAAGGGGAAAATTTGACCTAGCTCCTCACCTTCTATGAGCCTAATTGTGTTGTTAAAGGAGAAAGATGGGACAATCCCTGGATCATTACCTCCTCGACCAGCTCAAGGGGGACAATTATTTCAACAAGATTCACCTAAAGTTTGTCTATCATAAAGTTCCAATTGAGCAGACTGATGTGTGGAAGAGTTTCTTCAAATCTTGAGAAGGATTTTATGAGTGGTTAGTCATTCCTTTCATATTGACTAATGATACAACAATATCCATGAGGATGATAGATGAGATTCTTCAGCCATTCAACAATTCCTTTGTGGCTGTATATCTAGATGATATCCTCATCGACAGTAGAAAATGGGCAGAAGCATATCCGCTAGGTCCTCAGCACCCTATGAAAGAACAAGTTATATGCCAATATAGATAAGTGCCCATTTGGAATGGAAGGTTTCAGTATCTGGGATACACCATGGATGAACATGGTGTTCATGTAGATCATTCCAAGATCCAATCCATTTTCTATTGGTCAACCCCTACAACTCTCATAGAGCTTCACAAGTTCCTATGCCTTGCAAACATCTATCATAGATTTGTGTTGGGATTCTCTAATATTGCTTGGTCCCTTATCCAAGTGACCAAAGTTAGATATAAGGCCAGGTTCATCTATTCTAGGCCACAAAAACATGATTTTGAGGAGCTAAAGAAATGCTTATGTTCGATGTCTATCCTTAACTTACCATGTCTGTAACAACCCTTTGAGATCGAGAAAAATTCTTCAGATTATGACATTGGTGTGATCCTCACTCAACATGGCCATCTAGTGGCATATCATAGTGAGAGTTTTGGATACAGTCCACAAGTACCCCACCTATGATAAGTAAACATACACCATTGTCCAAGCATGCCTCTAATGGAAGCATTACATCCTTGGAAAATAAACAATCTTCCACACTAATCACAAGATCTTGTAGTTCATGCAAACCCAAGGAAAGTTATAGAACGACCACCACCAGAAGTGGTCCACTTGAATTAGTTCCAAGGAAACATTAAATATAACAAGGGAAGACCCAATCAAGTTGTCGATTTCCTTATTCAAAATCCAGTAGCTATATTAACCACGGTGATAAACCATTGCATCCACGAGACTTATGGGTGGCCTCAACTATATGATAGTGATCCTAAGTTCTCTAGCATATATCAAGCCTTATGTGTGGGTACACAAGTGGTAGAGTTTGATATTCATGAAGGATTTCTATTCCACCTGGGACATCTCTATGTTCCTTCAGGAGAGCGTACGGAGATAATTTGGGAAGTGCAAGACAGTAGGGTGGCAAGGAACTTTGGAACTGAGAATATAGTGGTATTCTTGTAGAAGTATTTTTATTATCTTAAACTCTTACAAGACGTTGGTGGATATATCATATACCACACTTCATGTTCCCTCGTGAAACCAATAGTAAAAAAACAGGGATTGCACACCCTATGTCCACTCTGAATGCACCATGGGAATCCATATCAATGGATTGGATGTCAATACTACCTTCAACTAAGCATGGTAATGACTATATGTTTGTGGTCATGGATATCTTGTCTAAGATGTCCATTCTAATAGCTTGGAAGAAGAGAATATTTGGTGAATCCACTGCTAAGCTCTTCTTCAATAATGTTTGGGTTTATTTTGGGATGCCATAGACAATAATTTTAGATTGGGACAACAAGTTCCTAAGAATTTTCTAGTCTATTTTATGGTCACTGATGGACACCAAGTTCGCCAAATCGACTGCCTTCCACCACCAAACCGATGGAGAAAGAAAGTTAGTCAACCAAATTATTATGCATATTCTAAGAATGTACAATTCTAAAAATCCCTGCACATGGGATGATATCCTTATATTCAACATTGCTTTAAATAATCTCTTGATATCTCTATCAGTTACATCCCATTTCAAGTTTGTCTAGGTTTCCAACCACTAGCCCCAACTAATGTAGCTTTGCTCCTTGCATCCACACAGGAGGAATATTCCCATGCTCAGGATGAGGTTGATAAGGTCACCATATTTCTTGAATGAATCCAACACATCCGAAAACAGGTACATGACATTTTGGAAAAGGCCATACTAAGTACAAGAAGTGACATGAACATCATTAGGTTCCACACAAGTTCTAAGTAGGGGATAAGGTTTGGTTTCATTTGCATAAAGAGAGGATCGCATGACTTCATTGGTGGCTTCATCCACTTAGATATGGTCCATACACCATCACTAAGGAATTTGGTGACAATGCCTTCAAATTGAGGATTCCTTCATTCATGCTGGGGAACACATCCTGGCCCTTTTTCATGCTGGTTGTAGGCCTAGCCTCCATGTAGGTCTTCATTTTCTTTAGCACTTATAATTGACCATGTGGGGAACACATCCCACAACCATGTCAGAATGGCTCTCCACTTACATCTAACCATGTGGGGAACACATCCCGCATCCATGTCAGTAGGGCTCTGCACTTACATATCACCATGTGGGCAACACATCTTGCATCCATGTTAGAAGGGATCTACACTTACATATGACCATGTGGGGAACACATCGCGCATTGATGTCAGAAGGGCTCTACACTTACATCTGACCATGTGGGGAACACATCCCACATCCATGTCAGAAGGGCTTTGCACTTATATCTAACCATGTGGGGAACACATCTTGCATCCATATCAGAAGGTCTCTACACTTACATCTGATCATGTGGGGAATACATCCCGCATCCATGTCAGAAGGGCTCATAGACTCATCACTTCCCCTTGGAAGGAACCTCAATTTGGAGAACACCACGCTTCTTCCTGAAGTACTCAGAATTCACTCTGGCCATTTCTAGCATAGAATCACATCAGGGCTAATTACGTCAAAGGATAACCTATGATATTTTCCAGGACTAATTAAATATGAGGAAAACCTACAGGATGGTTTACATTTGAGAAACCTACGAGCTTCGCTAGGATTTTATCCTCAAACAACCTGTCTCACTAGCTATGCTAGAACTCCTTCTTTCCAGAGATCTCGATCTGGATCGCATACTGGAGCTTCACTACTCCTCTTTGATCTCATATTGAAGCAACACCCCAAAGTGCTATTCTTATCAATGGCACTTCCTGCCAAATCCAAATCCACATAACCCTCCAGGTTAGTCTTCTGATTCACTTCATACTTGAGCCCATAGTCAATTGTACACTTCAGGTACCTTGAAATATGCTTTGCAGTAATTAGGTGAACATGTATTGGATCTATCAGGAACTGGCTCAATGTGTTCACAAAAAATCAAATATCTGGTCTCGTATTCCTCATGTACATGAATGACCCAATCATCTGATGATACATCATGCCATCAACCATATCTGATGAAGCATCACTCAATAGATTCAAGTTTGATGCCATAGGTGTAGTCATGGCATTGCAGTCCATCATCCTGAACCTCTTCAATATATCCAATGGATACTTCCCTTCTCCCAGGGAGGTTCCATCTGCATTTTTCAACACCTTCATGCCTAGAAATTAGTGCATCATACCCAAGTCCTTCATCTTTAACTTGGAATCAAGTCTCCTTCTTGGAACTTTAATGAGTTCCTCTTTTCCTATCAGGAAAATTTCATCGACATGTAACAGGAGCATCACTGGTCTTTTATCTTCAACCTTGAAGCAAAGGTTGGAGTCTTCCTTACTCTCAGTAAATCCTAGAGCCATCAATAATCTATCCATCCTATCATACCATTTTCAACCTCAGGATCGTCTGCAGTCACTCTCTTTGAAAGAGAGCACCATTCTCCTTCTACCTTTCATACTCTATGCATTGAAACATTCTGTATTGGAGTGACAAGTAGCTCCCTTGCTACTAATATTCTATGTATCCATCTAGGGTCACTGGATAACAAGATCCTCTATCTTGAACGTTTTCAAAAGTTCTTCTCACACCCATCTGTGAGTTTGTCATCCTCTATAGCATTTCATCTTCAACCTTGTAGAAAAGGTTAATATATTCATCACTCTAGGTGATCTTCAAGCTCCTCATGTATGTGTTATCCCATGGGTTTCTTCTAAGCTCGTATAAGGCCTTCTTTAATTTTCACACATGAGTCTGCTTGTCATGTTTCTTAACTTCCAGTGGCTGCAAATGCCTATTCGTAGTCCATGCCTTCTTTCTGTGAGAAGCCTTGTGCTACGAATCTTTCCTTGTATCCCACGATGTTTCCATCTACTGCATGATGGATCTACAGACTTCCCTTCAGGTCTCGATACTGCATCCTAAACATCATTATTCTTGAACTGGTAATATCCTTCCTTTCTTCTTGGATACTTCTTCATACCTGGAAGTATCTGCATCAATGATGTTTCTCAATAGTGTCATATGACTAGAGTGTGTTTGAGTCCTCTTGAAGTATTGTCATATTATTCTTCATTTTGGATTATTTCTTGAACTTTCATCTGTTGTTCTTCGGAACAAGTATCATCCTTCTTTGTAGGAGATTGTATGCAATTTTTCCTACAAGTCAAATACATTAATTGTATGGTTAGAAACATTTCATAAGGCATATTCATAACAAAAAATTCTTCTGCATAAAGATATAATCATGCAACTATTTTAGCCAATACAACATTCATCCATATCTTATGGAAAATTTCTATATTTTGTCCATCTCTACCAAGACATCATTCAAATTGTGCACTAATCCAATATGTCAGCAAAGAGGTTTCATTCTAGATAAGTATCAATGGAGAGTTGTATAGAACCATGAGTTAATTACCCATCACATGCATATTAGTAGTATACTACCATTAACGCAAACATTCTATCATGCATAACACATCAACTAAATATAAAAAAATGCATAACAAAGTAATATCATGAAATGAGAATTGAATACTTATCTTTATTCGTTTTGTGGGTAGACTCCTTCTTGAGCCTTCAGCTTTATCATCTTCTTCATGTTCATAACAACATCATTTATTATCCAAATGCTAAGATGGATAAGAGGTTATTCAAGAGTTGAGTCCTTCATATTCCTCATCATTTGAGGGATCTTCTTTGAATCATGAGAGCTTGATCTTCAGTTTCTCCCATATTCTCTTCTCTTATTGTGATTCGAGCTTCTTCTTATGTGCACTCTTCCCATAGATTGTTGAAGGTAATCACTTCCTTCTGACACACATTCCTTGACTGAATGAGTCCCATGATCCTAGGAGGCCATTCAAGGTGGTTATAATAGCATATTATTCTTCTTTGACTGCTTCGTCATGGCATTGAAAAATTCCTTTTGGTGTCTTCAGGGATGACACATGAGGGATGAGATGATCTTTAATAGAATCTGCAATGATTCTCTTGGCTCTAGCCTTAGCCTCATCTCCCTATGGCTCTTATAACTTCTTTATTGAAATACTGATCTAAGTCAATTTCTTCAAGACCCAGTGAGATCCTATACTTCCATGCTTGTAAGAGTTCATCTTCACCAATATTTTTATCAAGCTAGTGTGATTACTCATTTTGAAATGAGAACCTCAAAGGTAAATAGAAAAATATTAGATCTTACCGATTTGAGGTGTCTGTCCTGGTTCCAGATCTGGTTGATCTAGTGTTTGTTAGAGAAATCGTAATTTTCAAAACTTGGAATATTTCAGATATGGTTGGATATAAATATGAACCTCTTCAAGGTGATCTATCCAATGTACTCCTTTTCTAAAAACAGTGAAGGGAAGCTCCCGGAATAGGAAGCCTTAGTTTTCCAATTTCTTCTACAAAAATTCTTGATATTGTTTCTATGGTATATCCAAAATTACTGCTCCTCTATGTCTGATATTTTGTACTCAGGTAGAATATTATGTCCTATTTCAATCACCACAATATGTTCCCTTCAATGGAGAGTTATCCTAGCCTCATTTTTCTAATGATCTATGGAGAGAGACCTAAAAAGGAATAATCCATAGCTTCTACAGCTGCACAGTGTCTTCTTCTCAGGTTAGCTTTGATACCATGTTAGATTTTTATCATTTAGGTAATATGATCTTAGGATCTTATCTGAGAGAATAACATGCACAACAATCAATCAAAACAGACAATAGACACAAATATTTTCCTCATGGAAACCATAAAGGAGAAATCCCTACAACTTCCTCAGAGATAGAATGAGCACCAATGGCAACAATAAAACCCAAAGACAGAAATATGATCTCCAACCATTGTTCTCTCTCTCACTTGTGTGAGCTCTTCTCTCTCTCACCTATGTGCTATAGTTGGGTGAGAATGTGTAATAAATAGAGAGGCTCACTCTCTATTTATACTAGTTTCTGGCTTGACAATTACTTACCAGGGCCGACTTCTCTAGGAGAGTGTTCCCCTCAACTCTGGGGACTTTTCCCCCCTGATCAACAAGGAGGGTTAACTTCAGCTCAATTGTGGGGACTATTGCCCTGAATTACAATGGAGAGTTGACCTCATTGACTTTACATGAATTTATTATATTAATGACTCTCCTGATAGGAACATCGGGGTACAATGAAGTACAAATGATTCTCTCGATAGGAACATCGGGGTACAATATAAAATATACAAGTGAATACATTTCAAAGTTACAAATACATCAACAAGTTTGTTGTTATGTAAATATTTGGATCCTTGCATGTCTGTTGGACCATTAAGGGATGAGATAATAAGTGGATTCCCCACTTTCCCTGGATCCAATTAGTGTAGTTTTGTTTCACCAACACCTCTAGTTTTGAGTGACCCAATACTGCTTGTGAAATGGATTAATAAATCCCTCCTCTCTTGATTCATGCATTTGTTCTTTTGAGGGTCTAGGAGTCGAGATCTGGTAAATACTCTTCTATCGCAGTACCTTGGTAATCTACATAATCAAAATCCGAGTCTTCCTAGAAAAATATTTACCAATATGTTACAAGGGTTTATAATGTGATGAAAGATTCGCTAAGTTTTTAGAATATTTTATCATTCAATGAAATATTCATCAAGATTTTACAATATATTATATTTTAGTGAAAGATTTTACAAGATTCTATAATAGAATGAAATATTAGCCAAAAATTTATATATACATATTATATTATTCATAAAATAGCCTTCACATTTTTCTATATATTAGGGAGATTCACCCATTTATTATACATATAAATTTCAGAGGTGTTCATAAAATTATCCCTACAACCAACTCATAAAATCTCTAAATAAAGAAGTGTTCTTAAAAAAATTATAAATAAAAGAATATTAATATTAAAAAAATATTGTAACAATAATTTATTTAATAGTGAACAAATTGAATCTCTTTTGCTTCCGAATTCTTTCACAAATTTACTAAAAACAAAGTGTTAGCTTCAATTAATTTAATTATGAAATTTTTCAATATCAATTTTAAATAAAAACAAATTGTTTTTTTTTTTACCATAACTTAGGGGTAGATTAAATTAGTGCCGGTAAATCAGCTACCGTATACTTTGACAAAATGACAGTCTAACATAGCTGGCCAAGATTCTCTGTCAATGTGGATTTTAGCATCCAAAGCAGCCCAATGGCTTGATTACAATAGCATGAAGATTCAAAAATCCCAGAACATAGAGTAAATGGAAGACGCGGCTTCACCAAAACAGCCATATGAAACTAGAAAGAGAGAGAGCTAAGAGACTTTCGGAGACCAGATTTGTTAGAGTCATTTGTCCAATTTTGCAAGCAGCTTGTTGACAACAACCTCCAAGGCAGCAATGCGGTTCCCAAAGTCCCCCGGGGTATTAGCCACATCCTTGAAGCTGGTATGAACACTTTATTTAAACTCCTAAATATTTCTTGTTGGGGCCAACATGTCTGCATGCATCTTCCTAATATCTTCATTGATAATGTCCCAACTTTTCTCTCCAGCCTGGATGGTTGATTGCAGCATCTAGTCTTGATTGTTCGCTCAGCCTCTGAGCCTGTCCATAGCATTTCCCAGCGTGTCAAGCCTCTCTTCAACTATCGGCCCCGAGTCTGAGGAGGATCCCAATGACGCCATTGCAAGAGGATGCTAGTCTTTTCCTGAGAGCAGCTCTCCACTGGATCCTCAAACGAAGTGCTATAGGTAACGTTGAGGGACACATTGGTTAAATAACAAGGCTGGTGAGAAGCTAAGTCACGAGACTTTTGTGACTTGATGGATCTTTGCAGAGATTTTTTGGCAGACTCAACAGAGGGAGAATAACCATAGTAGAAGAGAATATTGCAGAACGAATGGGATCGCCAGATGAGTCTCATGATGCTACTGCGCTCAGGGGACAGAATGTTACATCGGTTAGGGACATCACATCGAGTTTCAATCCCATCACTGTGTAAGGTACCTCTGCTCAAGAGGGTTCCGCTATTGGCTTCTTTGTCTGCCAGGGAATTTAACCCACGAAGCACATGGTAGAATCTAATGGACAGAAATTTTTTTCTTAGAAGTCGGATTTTATGATATATTAAAGCTAGTTTTAATTGGGAGGGCCACTTCTTCCTGACTAAAGCTTGAATCAACATTCTAGAATCACCAAAGACCGTTAGTTTGGTGATTCCTTTGGAGAGAGCAATCCTTAAACCTTGCAATAAACCACATAATTCAGCTATGTTATTTGACCCAATACCTAAACCCCAAGCGTGGCTGCTAGAAACAGTTCCATTAGCCGAGATAAACACTCCACCCCCACCAGCAATGCCTGGATTACCCTTTGATGCGCCATCAAAGAAGAGGAAAAGTTCATTCAAGGAAGCTTTCCAATTGATGAAGCCCAATTCATCAAGCCTTATTTCCCAGTCAGCTATATTGGCATGATTTGGCATTGATTGGGTGTGGTAGTTTGGAAGAATTTTGCTTAACCACTACGATTCTTTAGGAAAGAGTTGAATGGTATTTTTCAGGGATGTATTATTATCAAGAGCTTCCCCTAAGATTGCTCTGGCTTGTATGGTGATTTTAGAAGGATGAAGTTCTTGCTCCCTGAAGATTTGATTGTTTCTCTCAATCCAAATTTTCCAGCAAATAGCCTTTGGAATCCATCTCTAGGAAGTTTGGAGTAGAGTTTTCTTGGACAGATGGAATGGAGAGAGCTTCATCCATTCTGAAAGAAGGTCTTGGATGGTGGATGGAATATTGATACCTGGATTTAGCATCATTGCTTCTCTCCATACCTCTTTGGAGAAGGGACATTCAAGCAGGATGTGATCCAAAGTTTCTTCCTCTTTTTTGCAGAGAGGGCATCAAGTTGGGCCTTCCATACCTCTTTTCCTTAGATTTTCGCCTGAAAGTATACTTTTATGGGCCAGCATCCAGCAAAATATGTCAATTTTCGGAATGAAAGCTTTGGTCCAGAGAAATTTGTAGATCACCAGATTGGGAGCAGCATAAGGGATTGCTTGGATGTTCTTATAACCCTCTAAGGCTGAATAGTTTCCTAATTTTCTCCCCCACCCTCATCTATCTCTGGATCCTTCTTTAAGTGGAGACTTGCCTTGGAGGAGCTTTGTTAGAACATCTGCTTCTGCTTCTAATTCTGGAGGTGGGTTGCCTAGATCCCAGCCAATCTAGTTATTGTCTTCCCATGCCGATAGATCCCACAAGGAGGTGGCTCCTCTATCCACTAGCCAGCATTTGATATTGTCCACTTCCATGCACTTCCCAAGTGGAGTTTCTCCCAGGATGGAGTCCTCCCAAACTTTGATTTTTTTCCCATTTCCTGGTATCCAATAGAGATTCCTTTTGAAGAGATCCAGGGCTTTAATACATAGTTCATAAACTGGAGAACCATTTTTGAACGGGGGTTGGGAGTCAAGACACCTCTCCCTTGTTCCTGGGAAATTTTTTTGCGAAGAAATTTCTTGCTCCAGCTCTCTTTTCCTGTAATCAGCTGCCAGAGCAACTTGGCTCCTAAAGCCAGATTTTGAATGGTTAAACTCCTCACTTGTATCCCTCCTTCAACACGAGGTTTTTGGATCTTATCCTAGCTAATAAGGTGAAGTTTCTTTTTGTTCCCTTTCCCCCCTTCCCAAATAAACTTTCTGAGCAATCTTTCTAGCTTTCTGATTACCGATCCTGGGGCCAACAATATACAAGATTGATAAATTGGCATGCTGTTTAGGACATATTTAAGAAGAACCATCTTCCCTGCCAAGTTGAGCCAATTGGCGCTCCATCCTTGAATTTTGGATTTAAATTTATCTAGGATAGGCTCCCATTTTTCTGACTTGATTTTGGTTTTGCAAATGGGAATGCCGAGATAAATGAATCCATCCTGGTCCATTGTACCTTCCATTCCCAACATTATAGACATATCCCTAAGCTCTCTAATGGAACAGTTCCAGCTGAAGATTTTTCTCTTTTGGAAATTTATTTTGCTTCCAGACACCTCTTTGTATAATTCCAACTCTTGTTTAAAGTGATCCACTGACTGGATGCTTGCACCACCTAACAACAATGTATCATCTACGAATTGAGCATGATTTATATCCCGAACATTATTCACCATTCTTAGGCCAGGGAGCGAGTGGATTTCTTGGAAGAAATTAAGCTGGAAGCTAAGCACTGAAGCTTGAATTGCATAGAGGAGAGGGGACAGTGGGCAGCCCTGCCTTAGGCCTCTACAGGCTTTGAAGAAGCTTGTAGAGCATCCATTGACAAGAGGTTCTATCCATGGTCCACACACACACCTTTGACCCAGCTTATAAAGGAGGATGAAAATCCAAACTTTGCCATTACTGCAAATAGAAATTCATTCCTAACATGGTCAAAAGCGTTAGCTAAATCAACTTTAATGACCATACCTTTCTCGTTGCGTTGACAACTTGAATGAATTGCTTCTTGGACGAGGATGATGTTGTCGAGGATTTTCCTTCCCTTGATGAAGCGGCCTTGATTTTTGGGGATAATGTTGGGCAGAATTATTTTAAGCCTGGTGGCTTTAATCTTGGTTATCAGTTTGTACCGAGTGTTGCACAATGAGATCGCCCTGAAGTGGTTGAAGGTAGAGGTGCCTTTTTCTTTCAGGATCAAGGAAAGGAAGGAGGAATTGGTACTTCCTCCCAACTTGTTGACCTCCTGAGAGTACCTGATCATTTTTAAGAGATCAATATTGATTATTGACCAATAGCAAGTGAAGAATTGAGTTGTGAAGCCATCAGGCCCAGGGGCACTATCCGGTTTCATAATCGATAAGACAGCTTTATGCTCATTCATGGTGACAGGGGCGGTAAGAAAGTTATTATCTTTAGGATTGATAAGAGGCAGAATGAGATCAAACGGGTGAAAAAGGGTGTCCAGAGGAGCCTCTATGGGGGTCGTGAATAAATCTTTGAAGGTAGCCACTGCTTCCTACTTTATGTCCTTGAAGTCTTTAAGCAGAGCACCTTGAAAGTTTATTTCAGAGACCGCTTTAAAGTTCTTTTGGGCCTCAGCCTGTTTATGGAAATACTTGGTGTTTTTGTCCCCACTTAAGAGCCAGATACTTCGGGACTTTTGCCACCAATAATCCTCTTCTAGTCTGCATGCAGAGAAGAGGGATTTTTGAAGATCCCCTTCCTTGCGTAGGAGACTTTCCGACAAGGGGGTAGCTTCCATGTGAATTTGATGCACTTCCAACTCCACTTGAGATTTCTTCCTTCTAGTAATGGGGGAGGTAATGAGCTTTGCCCAGTCTTTCATATCATGCTTGAGCCTTTTTACTTTTTCTTCCCAGATGAAAGAAGGAGACCCTCTTATTTGGTTTCTCCAGGAGTCGGAAACAACTTGCAAAAAATCCTCATGTTGGATCCAGAGAGGACTAAAGAGGAAGGGAATTGGGCCAAGGTCTTGTTCTAGAGAAAGATTGAGTAGGATGTGCTTATGATCAGAGGTACAGTGAGGGAGAATTTTGGATGAAGCTAGGAGGCCAAAGGAGAGGAAGGAAGAGTGAACTAGAAACCTGTCAAGTAGAGCAGCAATGTGGCCAGGTCCAACCCTCTTATTAGACCAAGTAAAATTTCCTTTGGCTGGATTTATATCAATTAGATCCCAATCGAGGATAATATCTTCGACCCATTCCCTCACTAGATCCCTAACAGGAGATCCCCCTTTTTTCTCATTGGAAGCTAGAGTAACATTCAAGTCACCTACTACAATGATATTTTCTAGCTGCTGCAGATTGAGAAAAGACTCTAGCATATTCCAGTAGTCTTTTTTTTCTGAATGCAAAATAGGAACATAAAGGTTGAAAATACTTACAGTACGACTAGAGAGTTTGTTGACGATCTTTGTGAAAACCCAATGCAAAGTATGTTCTTCATATTCTAGATCATAGAGGGTGGAATCCCAAAATGTGGCGATACCTCCAGATGCACCTCTAGAGTTGCTGGCGATCCCTAGGCCCTTTTTCCAAAACATTTTCCTAGCTTGGTGGAGAGCAGCTTCCTCCAATTTCGTCTTTTGGACTAGTAGAATCTCATGTTTATGAATTCGGACCAGATCTTTCAGAGCTTCTTCTTTTAGAGAAGATCCTAAGCCTCTACAATTCTAGGAGATGTATCGCATTAAGTACTGGGGGAGGTGGGGTTGGCCCCTTTTGAGGCTAAGGCCGTTCCTTTCTTAGATTGGGTATGCATCATTCCTTTCAGGGTTTTTTGTGATCCTTCGAGAACAACCAGATATGTTGCTTCCTCTCTTTTCTTCTTTTTTGATTTCCTTCCCCTTGGGTTTTTGAAAGGGACTGCATGCAAACTGCTTGATGAGGCACCATTGTTCGTATCCTCACCTGGATCCATTTCTAGAAGTAAAGGATCCTCATTTGTATATTTGGAAGGCCCGGAGGTATCAGCTGCCATAGAGACCACTGGATCGGAATGAGGGATTTCCCCTGGTTCCAACGGATCAACGGCTTGGGATTCTAAATCCTTGCTGCTAGGCTGATTTTCAGTCTGAATTTCTTCAATGCTTACCGAAACTGGGTCTTTTCTAGCTGGATCGCTAACCTTATGTGGTTCCTCAGCGTCCTGAATTACTATTGCAGCTTCTTTTGTGGCCTCCTGGGGAGGATTGTTTGAGCTTGGTGGCTGATTATTTTCCTGCATGTCCCCTAAGGTCTTTTTTTCCTGGGCTTTGGAAGCCGTCTTCCCTTTCTTAACTTTTTTCCAGACTTCTTCCTCTTCTTGGATCTGTATTTTGGGGCAGTTTCTCTAGAAATAGTCATGCTCATGACAGTGGCGGCATTTGAAGGGTAGTTGTTCATAATCTATCTTTTGATAATGGTGCCATGCACCCACTTTTAGTTTTACTGCCTCAGGGAGCCCTGCTTCAAGATCTACCTCTACACAAATTATGGCACAAGAGTACTGGCCTTTGTTCTCGGCTTTGTCAATGTATCTCCCCAACGCATTTCCAACTTTTTCCAGGGTTTGAATATTCCAACAGTGAACAGGGAGGTTTGGTAGCCTCACCCACACTGGTACTTCCTTTGGTACATCAAATTCTGGGTCGAAATCCGGAGTCCATCTATTGAGATAAAGGCCTTGGGTCCCCATGAGGTACGAGTCACTTCTGAAGATAAGATCTCGGTCCTATTTTGCTATGAATTCAAAGATGAAGAACCCCTGTCTGACCGGGTAGCAGGTAACACTATTTTTCAGTTGGGACCTCCAGTTCCTTTGGATCCAATCGTCTATGGTTCTTTTTGAGTGCCAAAGCCCCATGAACTGGCCGACCAATCCTCGCTCAGCCAAAGCCAGAGTGATCTTGATGGGCTGTTCAACCGGAAGGTCAATTTCAGGGACAAATTCAAGTTTCTTGATGAACTTCGGAATGGAAGGGGCCACCGGCTTCTTTCCTGATGGCGTTAATAACATTCGGAAGGCCTCTTCAGCAGTGATCATAGCAGAGGGAGGGGATTTCCCTCCCCCAGGCACGGCCATGAGGGAGGCTTGAAGCAGCTCGAGCTCGAGCAAGGAGCCCTAAGGAGGGTAGCGAAGCAGTAGCTTGGGAAGCGTGATCCTCTTCAGTTAAATAAAAACAAATTGTTAGGATCAATCAATTAATTCAATTATGAAAATTTTCAATATCAAATTTTAAATAAAAAATAATAATTTTTTAAGTTTTTTAATTTAAATTTAAAAAACTCATTATTTAAAGGTATATGCTAAGCAAACCAAGTCATAATCCTTATTTAAAAGGGATATTAAACTAGCATACCCACATAGTTTGTAGTTGAATCATGTCAAAATGGATCAAATGGTATCTCGCATTCTTTTAGTTATCTGCCATAAACTCTTGGTTATCCATTCATCAACTATAAGTTATCCATGCATTTCTACCGGTTATCCATGCATTTCTCTAGTTATCCATTCATCGGCTAGCTACTAGTTATTTTTACGTCGATAAACATTTTTATTTGACATTTGGGGTGGTCTACAACCTATTCTTTTTCATCTACACACGAGGATGAGACAAGTGTACTGTCAAGATTGTGGCAGTCGTTCAAAATTCAAAATTAACAATTATAATATATATATAATAACTGTGAGTTAGCTGATGAATGGATAACTTGTATAAAGGAATGGATAACTCATAGATGATGAATGGATAACCAACAGTCAGTGACAGATAACTATAAGAATGTTAGATAAAAATAAAAAGAATATAAAAAATAACTAATAGTTGATAAATGGATAACAAGAAGAATGTTGGTGATAACATGTATCTAGGCATGAATTGTGGAAATTGAACCCAGTGATAGATTAATTTTACTCACAACAATTATCAATTGAACATGCAAAATCACTCACAAAAGAGACTGAATAATGAGCTGAACACTAAAATGTATTGAATAAGTGTACAATAGCCAACCCTGTAACATAATAGGTTGCATCATTAAATAATTACATAAGGGATTCGAATGCATTAGGAGCAATTCAAATCTAGCATAAATCAGGATTACTAAAATTAAGCAAATCCCCCATAGGTGCAAAAAGCTGATCCCAAATCAGTCATGGAGCTCACGAATTAGAAAAAAGGATTAGGAAAGCTAAAGAGTGATGGAATGACAACTAATACATGCTTTTACAAGGATAAAAGAGTGGAGGATGTGTAGGGCAAAAAACTAGTCAACCTCACCTAGTCAAGCTTTTCCAGTTGCCTTAAAACACTGAAAAAGCAGGGAATAAAGCAGAAAAAGTAGAAGGGTGCTTAGGAGTCCAGGAATAAAGTAGATTTGATTCCTTGAGGTTTCCCAAGCACTACATGAGTCAAATAAGGCAAGTTTGACCACTATGGATAGGTAAATGACAACTTGCACAAGGTGGGACACATGAACTAGGCAAATAAGAAAAAAATAATTAAAATAATGTCTAAGGTAGCTAGCTATGGGTTGATTATTCTAACACCCCCCCTTAATCCTGAATTATGAGTAATATATCAGAAAATTATAGGTCCTAGCAATAAGGCTTAGTCACCCTTTACATACTGCATGTCCATTTAAACAAGGAAAGAGGCAAAAACCACATGGGAAAATCCTCCCTTAAACATGGACTGTAAAACAAAATTTGTAAATCTTGTCTTCACTCATGCTTCGCAGCATGATCAGCAATCCCCAGCAGTGATTTGAGATTGCTGAAGGTCTTCTCACAAAATTCTTTGGTGAAGATATCAGCTACTTGTTCTGAAGATGAACAGAAGAGTAGGTGAATGGTGCCATCATGCACAAGCTCTTTGATGTAGCGCATATGGATCTCAATGTGTTTGGTTCTCTGCTTCTAAACTGGATCTTTGCATATTTGAATGGTACTTTGGTTATCATAGTATATGGTAGTTGAGTACTCTGATTCGAAACCACACTCTTCAAGTAAACCCTGCAACCATAAACATTGAGTTGATGCATTAAAAAATCCTCTGTACTCTACTTCTATAGATGAGAGTGCAATTGCACTCTGTTTCTTTCTTGACCAGCTGATTGGCCCTTCTACAAGCATGAACACATATCTTGATGTGGACTTTATATCTATGCTATCACCTACCCAATCACTGTCAGTAAATCCAATCAAATCAAGATCAGATTTTGCTTTATAGAAGATCCCATGTGTCCTTGTTCCCTGAACAAAGTTAAGGATCCTTTTGGATGCTTTCCACTGGATCTCATGAGGCTGATCCATGTATCTAGAAGCCACACATATTTCATAAGAAATATCAGGTTTAGTATGTGTCAGATACAACAAATATCCAATCAATTGCCTATACAGTGTATTGTTTACCATAGGTGAAGAATCAACTTCTTCCAGCTTCACTCCTGAAAGGAAAGGAGTTTTTATTTCTTTGCAATCCTTCATTTTGATGTTTTTCAAAAAATCCAAGGCATACTTGGACTGGTGCACCTTGATTCCAGTTTTGGTTTGAGTAATCTCAAGCCCCAAAAATTGACTTAAGAGCCCCAAATCTGTCATGGAGAAGGCTTGGTTCATTGCACCCTTTAAGGAAGCAATCTCATCCTTTGAGCTTCCTGTAATGAGGAGGTCATCAACATATAACACAATGATCATTAATTAACCATTAATTAACTTCAAATATACATTTGGATCTGATTTGGACCAAACAAAATTCAGTGATAGCAAGAAGCTATCGATCTTGGCATACCAAGCCCTAGGGGCTTGCTTTAGCCCATACAATGACTTTCTCAACCTGCACACAAGAGAAGGGTTAGTAGAAAAAACTTGAGGCTGCTGCATATATATCTATTCATTGAGATCTACATTCAGGAAGGCACATTTTACATCCATGTGATGTACCTCCCATTGCTTTGAGGCTGCAATGGCTAGGGCTAGCCTGATGGAATCCATATTTGCCATTGGGGAAAAGGTCTCATTGTAATCTATCCCATGAACCTGTGAGTATCCCTTGGATACCATTCTGGAATTTTACTTCATTTTTTAACCATCAGCAGAAAACTTGGTCTTGTAGACCCACTTACACTGAACTAACTTCCTCCCTGGGGGAAGATCCACTAGCTCCCATGTGTTGCTCTTCCGGAGTGAGCTGAACTCTTCCTTCATGGATGATTACCATATTGGATCTCCTGCTGCTTCTTCATATGTTTGAGGATCAGATTCCACCATCAAATAGCATTTTTCAGCAAACATAGGATCCTTCATGCACAGACCACTCTCAAATTGAGATCTAGTCCTCCTTGGGTCATTGGGATCCCCAGCTAGCTCTCCTGCTGCATGTAGTGTCTTGGATGCCCATTTTTGGCCTTGTAGGGCTGTTAGGGTCTGCAATAAACTCATCTCCATCAGAAAAATCAGAATCAGCATGTTCAACAAACTCTTCACTTACTTTCAAAGGTTCAGGTGGTGAAGAGGCTTCTCCAACTTCCACTGTTGCAAGGGGTTCTTCTTGAAACTGAACACACCTTTCGATGAATGATTTATTTGTGCTCAAATTTATCAGTTTGTACCCTTTTTAATATTCATAGTATCCAACAAATAGACACTCTTGGATTTGGGGCTACAAATCCTTTCTCTTTTCTGTTGGAATTCTAGCCCAAGCCCTTGAGCCAAAAATCCTGAAATGGGTCACATCTGGCTTGTGCCCACTCCATGCTTCGAAAGGAGTCATACCTTCAAGCTGTTTATGAGGCACACTATTCTGGATATAGGCTGCACAGTTGATAGCTTCGGCCCAGTACTTTGGTGGCAAAGTTTTGGGCTCCATCATGCATGTTGCCATCTCCTTCAGTGATCTGTTCTTCCTCTTAGCAACACCATTTTGCTGTGGTGTGTAAGGGATAGAATGCTGCATCTAAATACTTGCATCTGCACAATAATTAATAAACTCAGACTTGACATACTCACCACCATTTTCAGATCTGAGGACCTTGAGTTTCCTCCCAGACTGGTTTTCAACCAAATCCTTAAAGACTTTGAAGAGGCCAAAATATTCAGACTTCTGTTTCAGGAAGTAAACCCAGCAATACCTGGAAAAGTCATCTATGAAATTCAATGCATATTTGTCCTGACTCATGGACATATGAGGGAATGGGCCAAAATCTTCAGACTTGTGTTTCAGGAAGTAAACCCAGCAATACCTGGAAAAGTCATCTATGAAATTCAATGCATATTTGTCCTGACTCATGGACATATGAGGGAATGGGCCAGCAACATCACTGTGGATCAGCTCAAGGGGTGCAGAGGTTCTCTCATGACTAGCTCTCTCAAATTTATGCTCTGGGTGTTTTCCTAGGATACAACCTTGGCAGAATCCTTTGGAAAATTTTATCTTGGGAAACCCTATGACCATCTCTTTTTCACTAAGATTAGAAAGATACTTGTAATTTAGGTGGACAAATCTTTCATGCCAAATATTTCTTGCTTCATTAGCATGAATCAGAAGAGCATAGGGGTTTGAGTAGGGTAGGAAGTGTGAGAACATGTATACATTCTGAGCATGATTCACAACTCCTTTTGCAATGACTTTACCACTTGAGATCTCTATGATCTCAACTTCATCAGGGGAGAATATGACCTTCTTTGGAGACCTAGTGTGAGTCATCTGGTACACTGACAAGAGGTTGGAGGCAAGACTAAGAACATAAAACACATTGCTGAACTAAGCATGATCAAGATCAATCCTCCCTTTGCCCAAACTTTCAGTGAGAGAGTCATCTCCCAGTACTATAGGTGGTCCCTTCGACATGTCAAGTGAGGAGAAGGCCTCCTTGGTTGAAACCATGTGTCTTGAAGCTCCAGAATCAATGATAAAACTGGGTGAGCTTGATGTGCCAACAACCAATGCATGAACTCTCTCTCTGTCATCTAAACTTGATCCTCCTTCTCTCTTCTTTGAGCTATCTGGAAGGGAGATGCCATTCTTCTCCAGGAGTTGGGTCGGAATGTCTATTTGCTTCTTCATACAAGAGCTTTCAGTGTCATTTCCCTTATTGCAGTATGCGCACTTGCTCATTTCTCCTTTGTTTTTCTTCTTCTGGTTATTCTTCTTGGAACCTTGTGGCTCCTCTGAAGACTGTTTCTTGTCTCTCTTTTGCTCAGGTGTATTTTTAGCTTTCTTTTTTCTTTTTGAATCCACCCTTGAATCTCCAGCAATCAAAGCTTGATCTTTGGATGGTTTGATGGTGCCCATCATCACCAGCTTGTCCTGTTCTTGTGTGAGAGATTCCATGAAATATGCAAGGCTAGGCATCTTCCAGGTTCGAGCTGTCAGTTTTGTGGCATAGAAGGTCAAAACAAACACTGAATAGTCAGGACCAAGCTTCGAGAGAATGGCCAAGACCAGCTGATCATCCTTCTTTTTGATCCCACACTGTTTCAGCTGCAAAACAAGTGCTTTGAACTTGGAGAAATAGAGTTGCAGAGATTCAAAGCTATTTGGACTCAGGGAGATCAGTTCATTTTCGATTTGATGTCCCCTCATCTCATCTGTATTTCCAAAAATATCAGTAAGCTTCTCGCATACTTCACTCGGTGATGTCAATCCATCAAGATGGAAAATGAGGTCTCTGGAAATACTCAGACACAGGAGACCATAGGCCTCATCCCTCCTGTTGTGCCATTTTATCTTCTTTGCAGCTACATTGGGCTCTACTTTTGTTGCCATAGTCACCCTGTAGAGGCCTTTTTCTCTCAACAGTATCTCCATATCTGCTTTCCATTCAAATAAATTGAAGGGAGTCAAGATGATCTTCTGAGATTGATCCATAGCTTAGAAATTGTCCTGGCTGTCAGTAGAAGGCTCCCAGTCACTGATGTCGAACCTGCAAAACAATTTTGAAGGAGAGAAATAGATCTACAATGGCTCTGATACCATGTGGAAATTGAACCCAGTGATAGATTAATTTTACTCACAACAATTATCAATTGAACATGCAAAATCACTCACAAAAGAGACTGAATAATGAGTTGAACACTAAACTGTATTGAATAAGTGTACAATAGACAACCCTGTAACATAATAGGTTGCATCATTAAATAATTACATAAAGGATTTGAATGAATGAGGAGAAATTCGAATCTAGCATAAAGCAGGCTTACTAAAATTAAGCAAATCCCCCATAGGTGCAAAAAGATGATCCCAAATCAGTCATGGAGCTCACAGA
>LPNX010191786.1:258745-278933 GCA_001517045.1 Pseudotsuga menziesii | reverse complement strand
ATATATATATATATATATATATATATATAAGAATTCAAATCACCGGGGAGAGGAGGTCCCTTGTCCCACAAACAAGGGGGTCTCATACACCAATTGATGTCTCGCTTGGCGGTGACCTTACAAACGTACTATAATTATTATTATTATTATAATTAAAATGATAACCATAAAATATGTTTTGGCATTACACTTTTCTCATCCTGTAATTTAAGATCATTTTATTAATTTACTAAACAAAACAACTTACCTTATATATGAGTGGAGACAGTAGGAGATCCTACATATAGTTTTTCAACTCTACGTACGTTTCAAGCTCTAAGCTGAGTCCATCGTTAGGAGTGTGGTGTCTCAATTGAATCTAGGTTATTTTTTCTTAATAAATAGTTCTTTCCAGTCATTTTTTGAAAAACTATACGCAGGGTCTCCTACTGTCTCCACTCATGATGAATACCTACGGAAACATAAACCAAACCATTAACTTATATATGTTTATTTCAAATTTTGAACCATTACAATAAAATATAAACCTAATAAAATAAAAATGAAGAACTCCTCACCTCTTTTACAAAGTATCATAACTAGCATTTCATTGAAGCCCTTGAAGATTTAAAGGCTAATAAAATAAAAATGAATAACTCCTCATCTCTTTTACAAAGTCTTATAACTATCATTTCACTGAATCCCTTGAATATTTAAAGGCCACCTACATAAGCTGATAACTATCTTTTCAATGAAATTCCTTGAGGATTTAAAGGACACGTACAACAAGCGATATTCTATTTAGAGTATCATCTTGGAATATCATCTTGGTAATAGCTGTTGGATTGTGCCATCAATTATTGATTTATTTCCATGTCTTCCAAATTATTTGGGTCGACAGTTCCTATTAAGAGTGTCTTACAAATCCCATCCCAAACTGATAGCTGTCTACAAAAGCTGGGATGCCACGATGAACAACTCTGGATTTTATCGAGATAGAAAGAAACTTGGCACCATATAGCAATTTATATGTTTGTTCGGTTTGCTAGAATCATATTAAGTCCCCTATTTTCATACCCTTTTCTGTCTTGCATGTTGTTTTGATTTTCTTTAATCTTTCAGTCCGTTATTATGTGTCCATTTAACATTTGAAAGTAAAAGTAACTGTTTCATACAAAAGTGCACACAATCACACCAAATAATCAAACAAAATTGGATCATGACCTCGAGCAAAACCTTACAAGTAACCAAATTTACTTAATAAAAACATTCATTTTGGGACATAATTCTCATCCACAAAAACTATGGGAAGTACTTAGGATTTGCCCTAAAACTCATTGTGAAGAGCACCACAGGAACCCCAAAGTAGCTGACCAATGAGAGGACCTTCCAAGCAAGAATAAGGTTAAACCATAGTTGTGGAGGTCAATAATGAGGGGAAAATGGTACGAAAAAGATATATGTATGTGTTTTAGGCTATGTATAGATAGTTGAGCAATTTTTTTTGTTAACAGTGACTATGGTCATTGCACTCACTATTGTCTGCTTACCCTAGAGGGTCAACATATGTTGGGAGCAAAGAAAAAGTCACCCGCAAACCCTCCTCAGAAACATTTTGCACCATAACCCTAGTAATTTGTTTTGCAACAACCCTTTTCCAATCAAGGGTGGTTACCCAACAACCAGATCCTCTCCCTTGAGGTGATGGATTTTTCTGAAAAATTTATCTGAACTCGTTGTCAATCAAGCTATAGACCTGCATCAAAGGGTACACTAATGTTTATACCTCACCCATTATTGAAGAGACTGCAGTCCCTTCAGGAGGACCTTTGTAGATTATATGCCCCAACATGGAGCAAATTTTGAGGATACCTAAAGCACCACTAAGGAATACCCCTCATAATACCCACATGAAGGATTCCCATACTACAAATTGTTAATGACTTGTCAGAATCACCAGCTGCCATGTCAATATTAGAAGTACTTATCGTTCCCTTCTCAATGAAAGGCACTCTTGAATTCACTAGTTGTTGTCGACCCTTCTAATGCAAACCTTATGAATTTTGATCTCGATAAGGGTGAACCATGACTTCCCTCATCGATCACTTTTCAAGTCTTGGTGATAGTAAAAAACATCATCATCCATCGATGATGGCCCATCCACATGTGTAATGCACTCTAATGTGGGGAAGTTATTGGGTTCCCTCAAGTTATCCCCATCCTCTATTTCTCTCTGTGCATATGACAGTATACCGTCCCAACCATGAGGATTGTACCAAAATGTTCCCATTGATCTAGGGGAAAAATTGGTGATGATCGATGTTGAAGTCATCAATATAGATCTTGAATACAACATCCTCTTGGGGTGTAGTTACATGCATGCTATGAAGGTAGTCTCCTCCTATTTTTTTCATATCATGATGTTCCCATTCAATGGGAAGGTGGTCACCCTTGAGAAACTCAACTACTACAACCCACATGCATCTATTAATCTTGAAAATCCATTACCGATTATAAGCAAGGAAAACACAACACCCTATGTTGATATAATCCTAGGTGTCTACAAGGATTCTGAACTCCTAGGGGCATATTCAGGACCTCCTCGTAAAATCCCCCCCACACCAGAGGGACTCATGTGTACCCTTTCCACGATAGGAAAATAATATTCCACCTATGGTACATCACCATTAGCAACCCCATCAAGTCACGGCGCTGAAAAAATATTGAACCCTTTTGTGCCACTGATTTTCCAGATTCCATTTTTGTACCCCCAATAGGAGTATAGGGAACACTAGTAATGGCCCAATTAACACTACCATGATTCATTCTACGACCCCTTGTGTAGTACCTTATTCCACCCTTCCTAGAGATGGATTAAAAACCCATCGCTCATGACAAGATGGTGTCGGTATAATGAGTTACCCCTATGAGTCAACCCACCAAATCCACAACCCCTATGACTCAACCACCAATGGAATTCACCAAACCAAAAAATTGGGGAATTATTCAACCCAATCCAAATAGCTCCTCCAACGAAGGAATCACTCATCCCAAGTTGAACCCCCCCTCCACAACCAACCATGCCTTTGAATCCTCATCAGGGACACCTAAACTCAAAATGAATGGTTCCACCCAACAAACATTCAAAGAACTTATCATGCATAATACACCTACCATGCGGGTCACACCCCCATGCACTTTGTGTGGAAAAAATGTTCACACAACAAATTTGTGTCTTTCCTTACATAAGATAAAAAAAATCTCATACCCCTCAAGCTGAGACTAGGGGAACCCTAAACCCCTCCACCCGTAAGTCCAACCCTTACACACCGACAAGGCATGTTCAATTTGTCCTCTACATGGGAACTAAACACACCATTTTACTTATCTCACTTAATTTTGGAATGCATTAGAAACCATTCGCCTTACTCAACCCTTGGAAGAGGATATAGAAAAACTTTTGAACAAAACTATTACCACTAGCATTGGCACGAGCATCTCTCCACCACCAGTTAAAATCCTACCTCACATCTTGAGCCAGGGTCATGCTACTTGTGGAAATTGAACCCAGGTGTTAGAACAATTACACTCACAACAATTGCCATTTACACATGCAAATTACTCACAAAAGGAGACTAAATATGGAACAGAACACTAATATGTATTGAATAAGTGTACAATAGCCAACCCTGTGAAGTCATAGGCTGCCACAATAAATAATTACATGAGATATTCGAATGCATGAAGATTCCATTCGAATTTAGTCAAAAGCAGGCTTACTAAGTCTAAGCAAATCCCCCATAGGTGCATAAAGCACATTCCAAATATGCCTAGGAGCTCACGAATTGGAAAAATCAATTAGGCAAGATAATAGATGGTGAAAGGACAACTCATACATTCTTTTCATAGGAGAAAAGAGTGGAGGATGTTGAGGACAAAAAACAAGTTAACTTCACCTAGTCAAACTTTCCCAATTGCCTTAAAACTCAGAAAAAGAAGGAAATAAAGCAGAAAAAGAAGACATGCGCTAGGGAGGCCAGGAATAAATTAGATTTGACTCCAAGAGGTTTATTGAGTGCTCCATGACTCAAATTTAGCAATTTTTACCACTATGGATGTGTGGAGGACAACTTGCATAAGGTGGAATATGGAAACTAGGAAAATAAGACAAAAATTGGATTAATTAATGTCTAAGGTAGCTAACTATGGGTTGATTATTCTAACACCCCCCCTTAAGCATGAATTATGAGTAAAATATCAGAAAATTATAGGGCCTAGCAACAAGGCTTAGTCACCCTGTACATACTGCATGTCCATTTAACCAAGGAAAGAGGCAAAAACCGAGTGGGAAAAATCCTCCCTTAAACATGGACTGTAAAACAAAATTTGGAAATCTTGTCATCACTCATGCTTCAAAGCATGATCAGAAATCCCTAGCAGTGATTTGAGATTGCTCAATGTCTTTTCACAAAAAAATTCCGTGAAGATATCTGCTACTTGTTTTGAAGATGAACAAAAGAGTAGGTGAATGGTGTCATCATGCACAAGTTGTCTGATGTAGTGCATATGGATCTCAATGTGTTGGTTCTCTGCTTCTGAACTGGATCATTGCAGATTCAAATGGTTCTCTGATTATCACAGTAGATAGTAGTTGATTATTCTGATTCAAAGCCACACTCTCCAAGTAACCCCTGCAACCATAAACATTAAGTTGCTGCATTTACAACTCCTCTGTACTCTGCTTTTGTAGATGAGAGTGCAATGGCACTCTGTTTCTTGCTTGACCAGCTGACTAGCCCTTCTACAAGCATGAACACATATCCTAATGTTGAATTTTGATCTGTGCTGTCACCTGCCCAATCAGTGTCAATAAACCCAATCAAATCAAGATCAGATTTAGCTTTATAGAAGATGCCATGTGTCCTTGTTCCCTGAACAAAGTTAAGGATCCTTTTGGCTGCTCTCCAATGGATCTCATGAGGCTGATCCATGTATCTTGAATCCACACTTACTGCATAAGAAATATCAGGTCTAGTATGTGTAAGATACAACAAACATCCAATCAATTGCCTATACATTGTATTGTTTACCATAGGTGAAGAATCAACTTCTTCAAGCTTCACTCCTGAAAGGAAAGGAGTCTTGCTTGGCTTCCAATCCTTCATCTTGAATTTGCTCAGCAAATCCAAGGCATACTTGGACTGATGTATTTTGATTCCTTCTTTGGTTTGATCAATCTCGAGCCCCAAGAATTGGCTCAATAAGCCCAAATCTGTCATTGAGAAGGCATGGTTCATTGCGTCCTTCAAGGAGGCAATCTCATCCTTTGAGCTTCCTTTAATGAGAAGGTCATCAACATATAAAACAATGATCATTAATGAACCATGAATCAGCTTCAAGTAGACATTTGGATTTGATTTGCATCGAACAAAATTCAGTGATAGCAGAAAGCTATCAATCTTGGCATACCAAGCCCTGGGGGCTTGCTTAAGCCCATACAATGACTTCTTTAGCCTACACACAAGATATGGGTTAGTAGCAAATACTTGAGTCTGCTGCATTTATATCTATTCATTCAGATCTCCATTCAGGAAAGCACACTTCACATCCATGTGATGTACTTCCCATTGCTTTGAAGTTGCAATGGCTAAGGCTAGCCTGATGCAGTCCATCTTTGCCACTGGTGCAAAGGTCTCATTGTAGTCTATGACATGAACCTGTGAGTAGCCCTTGGCTACCAATCTGGCCTTTTACTTCAGAGGTGAATCATCCACAGCAAATTTGGTTTTGTACACCCACTTACACTCAACTAGCTTCCTCCCTGTGGGGAGATCAACCAGCTCTCAAGTGTTGCTCTTCTGGAGTGAGCTGAAATATTCCTTCATGGATGATTTCCATCTTGGATCATTTTTTTCATATTCATATGTCTTTGGATATAATTCAATAATCAGATAGCATTTCTCTACAAACGTAGGATCTTTCATGCACAGAGCACTCTCAAACTGAGATCTAGTCCTCCTAGGATCATTAGGATTTCCAGCTAGTTCTCCAGCTGCATGAATGGTATTGGCTGCCAATTTTGGTCTTGTAGGACTTTTAGGATCTGAAATCAAATCATCATTATCAGAAATATCAGAATCGGCATGTTCAACTATCTCTTCACTTACATTCAGAGGTTCTGGTGGTGAAGAGGATTCTCCAACTTCCACTGTTGCTAGGGGCTCTTCTTGAAACTAAACACACCTTTCAATGAAGGATTTTTTTGTGCTCAAATTGATCAGCTTGTACCCTTTTGAATATTTATATTACCCAACAAATAGATTCTCTTGGCTTTGGGGCTGCAAAGCCTTCCTCTTTTCTGTTGGAATTCTAGCCCAAGCCCTTGAGCCAAAAATCCTGAAATGGGTCACATCTGGCTTGTGCCCACTCCATGCTTCGAAAGGAGTCATACATTCAAGATTTTTATGAGGAACACTATTATGGATATAGGCTGCATAGTTTATAGCTTTGGCACAGTACTTTGGTGGAAAATTCTTAGCCTCCATCATGTAGGCTGCCATCTCTTTCAGTGATCTGTTCTTCCTCTCAGCAACACCATTCTGCTGTGGTGTGTAAGGGATAGAATACTACATCTGAATACTTGGATCTGCACAATATTGAAACAAAATAAGACTTGACATAATCACCACCATTGTCAGATCTGAGGACCTTGAGTTTCCTCCCAAACTGGTTTTCAACCAAAGCCTTAAAGACTTTGAAGAGGCCAAAAACTTTAGATTTGTGTTTCAGGAAGTGAACCCAGCAATACCTGGAAAAGTCATCTATGAATGTCAATGCATATTTGTCCTGACTCATTGACATATGAGGAAATGGGCCAACAACATCACTGTGGATTAACTCAAGAGGTGCCGAGGTTCTCTCATGACTGGCTCTCTCAAATTTATGCTCTAGGTGTTTTCCTAGGATGCAACCTTGACAGACTCCTTTGGAAAACTTAATCTTTGGTAACCCTATGACCATTTCTTTTTCACTAAGATCATAAAGACACTTGTAATTTAGGTGGCCAAATATTTCATGACAAATCTTTCTTGCCTCATTAGCATGAATCAGAAGAGCATAGGGGTTTGAGTAGGGTAGGAAGTGTGAGAACATGTATACCTTCAAAGTGTGATTTGCAACTCCTTTTGCAATGACTTTACCACTTGAGATCTCTATGATCTCAACTTCATCAGGGGAGAATATGACCTTCTTTGGAGACCCTGTGTGGGTCATCTGATACACTGATTAGAGGTTAGAGGCAAGACCTAGAACATACAACACATTGCTGAACTTACCATGGTCAAGATCAATCCTCCCTTTGCCCAAACTTTCAGTGAGAGAGTCATCTCCCAGTACTATTGGTGGACCTTTCAACATGTCAAGTGAGGTGAATGCCTTCTTGGTCAAAACCATATGTCTTGAAGCTCCAAAATCAATGATGAAACTAGGTGAGCTTGATGTGCCAGCAACCAATGCATGAACTCTCTCGCTGTCTTCTGAATTTGATCCTCCTTCCCTCTTCTTTGAGCTATCTAGAAGGGAGATGCCATTCTTCTCTAGTATTTGGGTCAGCATGTCAATTTGCTTCTTCATGTATGAGCTTTCAGAATGATTGCCCTTACTGCATTATGCACACTTGCTCATTTCTCCTTTGTTCTTCTTCTTCTAGGGGTTCTTCTTGGAACCTTGAGGCTCCTCTGGAGACTTGTTCTTGTCTATATTTTGCTCAGGTGGATTTTTAGCTTTCTTCTTTATTTTTGAATCCACCCTCAAATCTACAGCAACTAGAGCTTGGTCTTTGGATGATTTGATGGTGCCAAACATCACCAATTTATCTTATGCTTGTGTGAGAGATTCCATGAAATCTGCAAGGCTAGGCATTTTCCAGGCTCGAGTTGTCAACTTTGTGGCATAGAAGGTAAAAAAAAACAGTGAATAGTTAGGGCCAAGCTTCAAGAATATGGCCAGTACCAGCTGATCATCCTTCTTTTCAATCCCACATTGTTTTAGCTGCAAAACAAGTGCTTTGAACTTGGAAAAATAGAGTTGCAGGGATTCAAAGCTATTGGGACTTAGGGAGATCAACTCATTTTCAATTTGATGTCCCCTCATCTCATATTTCTTTCCAAAAATATCAACAATATTCTCCCATACTTCATTCGGTGATGTCAATCCATCAAGATGGAAAAGGAGGTCTCTGGATATACTCAAACGCAGGAGACCATAGGCCTCATCCCTCCTGTTCTGCCATTTAATCTTCGCTGTAGTTGCATTGGGCTCTGATTCTATTGCCATAGTCACTCTGTAGAGGCCTTTCTCTCTCAATAGTATCTCCATATCTGCCTTCCATTCAAAGAAGTTAAATGGAGTCAAGATGATCTTCTGAGATTGATCCATAGCTCAGAAATTGTCCCATCAGTCAGCAGAATGCTCCTAGTCAATGATGTCGAACCTGCAAAAAAAATTGGAAGGAAAGAAATCGATCTACAAAGGATCTGATACCATGTGGAAATTGAACCCAGGTGTTATAACAATTACACTCACAACAATTGCCAATTACACATGCAAATTACTCACAGAAGGAAACTGAATATGGAGCAGAACACTAATCTGTATTGAATAAGTGTACAATAGCCAACCCTGTGAAGTCATAGGCTGCCACAATAAATAATTACATGAGAGATTCTAATGCATGAATATGCCATTCGAATTTAGTCAAAAGTAGGCTTACTAAATCTAAGCAAATCCCCCATAGGTGCATAAAGCACATTCCAAATCTGTCTAGGATCTCACAAATTGGAAAAATCAATTAGGAAAGATAATAGATGGTGGAAGGACAACTCATACATTATTTTCATAGGAGAAAAGAGTGGAGGATGTTGAGGACAAAAAACAAGTTAACTTCACCTAGTCAAACTTTCCCAATTGTCTTAAAACTCAAAAAAGCAAGCAATAAAGCAGAAAAAACAGACATGCTCTAGGGAGGACAGGAATAAAGTAGATTTGATTCCAAGAGGTTTCCCAAGTGCTCCATGACTCAAATTTAGCAAGTTTGATCACTATGGATGTGTGGAGGACAAATTGCATAAGGTGGAATATGGAAACTAGGAAAATAAGACAAAAATTGGATTAATTAATGTCTAAGGTAGCTAACTATGGGTTGATTATTCTAACACTACTCACCCATGTCTAGCGTGTAAGCTAATTCCCGACCATAGTTTTTAATGTCCATTAACAACTACCTTCTACACCCTTTGAGAAGAACAAAGTCGTCTTGTGGACAACCTCATCCCCATAGGCGTGGTACTCTCAACATTTGTGGAAGAAGATGATAATTATACAGAGGGTAGTGATGACGAACAATTCCCTGTGGTATTCCTTTCATGGGGGTATTAAATTTTGAATTCCATTTATATCTTCAAGCATATAGGTCTAATAATGTTTGGAGTAAATGGAGAATGAAGATACAAACTGAACAAAGAAAACCACACAGTTCACGGACAAGTATTGCTCAGGAATTTACAGTATCATTCACAATAATAAAATCCGATGTTACAATAGTTTACATAGGAAAAGAATTTGAATGCGTGACATGCAATTCGAATATATCCACTAGATATGAATGTAGCTAACCGACCATCTAACTCATGGTGTCTCAATTAATGTTAGAGTCCAACATATCAACTCCCATATGTCCAACAACTCAAAAAATTAGTGACAGCTAGTTAACTTAGTGCAACTGACTATGGTAGGTGGGAAAAGGAGCCTACTCCACATGCATTCATGCATTATCCATGCAAATCTTGCTCTAGCTAACTGATTGTGAACTAACTAAAATTAACTGGGGGCTAATTGAGACTAACTAGTACTAACTCCAACTAACTAAAGTAGGTTGGTTTCGTGACTCCCAGTGGCTCCTAAAATGTATGGATTGTTCTAGGAGGTGCCCAAACTGATGCATGCACATGAAGTAAGGGGAATTTAAACTCTAGAAGTGTTCCCCACACTACAGTGACTGGTACATGTTGCCCCATTAGACCAAGTGGACCTAATGGTATTAGTGGACCCAATTAATTAATTAATTAAGGTTCCTAAGTTAGTCTAAATAATCTAATAGATAGTTTGGTCAAGGGAGGATTAATAATCCTAACAGAAGGAACCAACCCCCATATGAGATCCCCAAACTACCTGAACCACCACAGGAATCGATTATTCCTCCTCCTCCTCCTCCTCCTCTCACTCATCATGATGATATTTTCTTCCTTGATAGTGTTAATATTTCATCAAATCTTAGATCCATATAAATGGAAAAAAACCTCCCTCATATCACCACTACCACGAGTATTGATTTATCCTCAACAGACTCATTCTCTTCTGACAAGGACATGCTTAAAGAATTTATCTTTCCCACAGATGAGGCTATTATGGAGGCCATCAATATTGATAGACCCCCCTGGAATAGTCTTATCATAATTCTTCATTCACAACATCTTTGATGATATCCCAATAGTATGTTGTTGAATCCAAAGACTTCTTGCCACCAAAGCATGTATATTGGTTCAAGAACCATTACTTCCCCCCATTCTTTCAAAGAGGGTAGCTTGTCTAACATCTCCCCTACTATTTAAATAGAAATCCTTACTACCCATGGGGTGGTTGAAAACATTTCCATTGGTGCATCATGTTCCCCATAAAATATTACAGACTTTACCACTCTCTTCCAATAATTTTGATATGCCTTTGCATGGTCATATGTTGAAATTCTTGAACCTGACCTAGAAATTGTCAAACGCCACATCAACACATGGAATGACACCATCCCGATTTCACAAAAGAAATGACTAGTGAACCCTTCTAAGGTACCCTCCATCAAATATGAGATTAAGAAACTCTTACATGATGGATTCATTTATCCTATCGCTTACACCTCATGGGTGTCTAACCCAATCCCCATGAACAAATATCAAGCGACACCATTTGGGTATGTACTCACTTTCACGATCTCAACCTTGCATGTCCCAAACACAATTTTCCTACCCAATTCATCACCCATATTATAAATTCTTGCACCGATAGCAAGATGCTATCCTTTATTTATGGTTTTTTTGGTTACAACCAAATACGAATCCTCTCTTGGGATCAGTGCAAAACTAGATTCACCACCCCATGGCAGACCTTTGTCTACAAAGTCATGATTTTTTGTCTAAAAACGTAGGTTCCACCTTCTAGCAAACAATGGCATATGTTTTTAATGACCTCAGAGAGATAATTTTATCCTTCCTAGATGACCTCACAACTAAGTCAAATAAATGATTAGATCACCTCCAAGATCTATGCACCATCTTTACATGATGTCACAAATACAATATCCTCCTAAACAACCTCAAGTGTATCTTCTACATCATTGCAGGACACCTATTAGGGTTCATTTTTTCACAAGCTGGAATCACCATGGACTCCTTAGAGTTTAAGCTAGCATGGACTTACAACCCCCACGAACATGATGCTAGTTGCATAGCATACAAATAAAATCCAACTTCCTCCATCATTTTGTCCTAGATTACACCACATTGGCCCATATATATTTTTGGCTACTTAAAAAATACATCCCTTTCAAGTGGGACGACCATGCCCAAAGCTCTTTCTAAGCACTAAAATAAGAACTAGCCTCCACACAATTGATTTCCCCACCTAATTTCAATAAATATCTCACTCTTTATGTATTAGCCTCTGCTTGTAATTTTTCTAGCATTCTGGTTGAACCAGCTAATGACAATACTAAACATTTCATTTATTACATCAGCAAGAGATTAGATGGATCTTCCCTAAAATACACTTAAGATGAGAAACATGCATTAGCTATCATCATTTTCGCACAAAAGTTGCACCGTTACATTTTTCTACACAAGACTACAGTCATAGTAGACTCTAATAAAATGAAATACATACTTAGACATTAGATCATCAATAGTAAGTTTGCACAATGGATTGTAACCCTCAAGGAGTTCGATCTCAAGTTTGCAACCCCTGAAACAAAAAAATCCTTAGCTCTTGTTCATCTCATTAAAAATCTACCCCATGTTACACCAGTTGAACCAATGGACGGCGAATTACTTGATGAAAACCTCTTCAACATCACCACCGATGACCCCTCGTATGATGATATAATGACTTACCTCATGACTTGGAATTTTTCCCCCCATCTATCTCATGACAATAGACCTTTCATTCACCACCAATACTTATGATACCTCCTCTTAGGATATGTTCTCTATCGATGAGGCTTGAATACCATTTTACAACAATGTTTTTCCCACTATGAGGTAGAACAAGTTCTCAACAATTTCCATGGTGGAACATGTGGTGGCCTCCTCTCTAGCTTATCCACCACACAAAAAATCCTCTATGCAGAGTACTTTTGGTCATCCATCTTCAAAGAAAGTGTCTACACTGTTAAAATATGCACTATTTTCCAAGTTTTCACTTCTAAAACATGATCCCCATCGACTCCCTTGCACCTCGTCATTACTACAGGCCCCTTCTACAAGTGGACCATTGACTACATGGAATGTCTCACAACCTCCACCTAAGGCCACACATACATCATTGTAGCAATCAACTACTTCACCAAATGGGCAGAATCCATGCCTAACATTAACTGCAAATCCACCACTATTACATAATTCTTCTTTAACCATGTCATAACACGACTTGGTGTCCCAAACCAGTTACTATCAGACAATGGAAAACAATTGAAGGATCAAAATTTCAAAGAGTTATATCATCTACTAGGATTTAAACATGACTTCTCTACCCCATACTATCCTCAATCCAATGGCAAAGTAGAGTTAGTCAACAAAGTTCTCAAAACTATGGTACAACACACAGACGATAAGAATTGGTATGCTTTTCTTATTTCATTCAACTCTTTTTTAATTTTTGTTTAATTTCTTTTGCTTGCTTATTTTGGTAGCCTTCATACTTCTATAAAAATATGTTTCATTTTCTAGAATTGGCTGATATGGTTGCTTATGCTTTGCAACACCCAGTCTGAAATCTTTTGCTTTCATGTATTTTTATATTGTCACTGACAGATTGTTTTATGAATGGAAAGGTTTCCTTACCTTATTTGACTTTTACTTTGCTTGATTTCATATAATGATATTTTTCTCATATATTTAGGAATGCTAAGAGATATTCCATAAATTGGTATCACATCCATCATAGAGGTAGTCCACTCTCTCTGGTAATATGAATGGATATGCTAGATAGGGAAAATTGTACATAGCTCTCAGGAATTAGTTTAGCATAAATACTAGTTACTAGTAAGTTGTAATAGTAATAATTATGTAGTTTGTAGATTACTATCTATCATAAAGTCGTTTGAATATCATCTTTTTCAAGCAATAACAACTTCTTAAAGGGTGCTAGCTCAATTGTAGAGCGCCTGCCTAATTATAGGAAGGAGGTTGGTGGTTCGATTCCTCCATTCCCTATCATAAATATGTGAGTGCAAAAACAACTAAATTCACATATATACAACTATTAGTAGATAATTTCCTGTATCTTAGTCATATTTAGCTTAGTCATTAATATGTTATCATCTAGTAGTTTATTTAGTTGTATATTTGGTTATTAATTGTTGCAATCAGTGACTAAATTCGTGACTAAATCAATGACTAAATCATTGAATATCAATGACTAAATCATTGAATATCAATGAATAAATCATTGGCTATCAGAGACTAAATCAATGACTAATAATTCAAGATATTAATGACTAAGTGAAATATGACTAGCTATAAGATAGTGGAAATTAGCTACTATTAGTCCCCAACTCAAACATAGTCGTTTATAGCTTGATTTTAGTCATTTTTTTAGTCATTAATTTCGCATTTTGTACTAGTGGAACAAGTCTAATTGGAACCACATGCTCTTCCCCATCCTTTGGGAATACAAAACATCGGTCAAAACTACTACTGGGTTCACACCATTTCAAGTATTCCATGGAGCCAAATTCATTCTCCCTATTAAGTGTCAAATTCCTAGTCTCTAATGAATTGTTGAGTTATTCCCTGATAATCTAGCTCTAGAACAAGTTCACCCTGGAGCACCTACATGAGGAAAAACATGATTTTCTATAACAAAATGAAATAATGGAGATTCAATCAAAATCCCAATATGACCGTCATGCCTACCCACATATCTTTAGAAAGGGTGATTTTTTCCTCGTATATTCCAAACTAGGCCTAGGCAAGTTAGTACCTAAGTGGACCAGTCCCTTTGCCATCTACTGATGTCTCCCCAATGTGGCATATGTTTTTCAAGACTCGAAAGGTATAACACTCAACAACCTATTCAATGGGATGTATTTGAAAATTTTATATCGATGCAACACGCACCCCCTAGGTGCACCATCTTTTGAGTTATTACTTTTACATTGTACATACCTTTGTATTACCCTTTATAAGACTTGGGTATATGTGTCATGTTGGTAGGGTTATACTCAAAACACCCACATCAACCACCATTGACAAAAATGAAATCCTCTACTCTCACATATTATCACGAAACTTGTCTCTTGGCATCACTATTTCCATCTAATAACCATAACCGTGACACCATTTTATGTCCATCAATTTTTTTGGTTTTGATGTGCCATCAACATCATAACTAAGGACCGCTATGTACCCCCCCATGGGTTTATTCCCTCAACAAACCTTCATCATAATCAACACCCATTATGTTGATCCCCCAATAAGCCCGAGGAATTTGTACCCCACCAAAGTAACCTTCTTGAAGCCAACTACTCTATAGTTGTGAAATTACTCCCTTACCTCAAGCAATTCCAAATAATCAAATTCCTCAGCACTAGTGACAAATAAAATTTCACCGTGGCCTTAACATCTCCCATAAGGATTTATCCCATCTACAAGTCGCCTTCATATCGTTACCTTCGCTAGCACCACAATGGGGCTTCCTCCCCAAGAGCCCACCATTTCTATTCAAATATTCACGCATGAACATTCTCCATGGAATTGATTCATGGGGATCCCATCTTCGTGTTTGGAAACCACCCCTCACTTCATCTTTGAAAAGGCTCCCCAATTCACTCAAAGCCATGGGAAAACCACCCATTATAAATTTGACTCCTCGATTCACCAAAATTTGTGGGAGTCCCACCCCATTATCAAATTGGTCCCCAAATATGCCCAAAACCATAGGGACCCCACCAATTATTCTTTAGGTATGAATAGCTCTTAGTTCCACTTACACATGGGAACCAATAAATTATTTTGACAACAATCCCTTGGTCTCCTTTGCTCATTGACATTGAACTCTCTTGGTACCTCATAATCATGTCTTTTTTAGTCCTCACGAGTCTCAAAAACTATGTTCCTAACAAATCCCTTAATCTTTAGTTTTTGTCCCTTCTTCACATCCTCATTTTTAAGTATGATAGAGTTATCTCTTCCCCTAGTCTATCATAGATTAAAGGAAGCATTATCCCCATGCTTATCATCTAGTCTTGTGTTAGGTCAGTCGGTATCACTATTGGTTACAACATGATCTTGGTTCTTTAAGATCTTTATATTATAAATATTTTCAACTCTTGTCGATGCCAAAACCTCACATTCGAATAGTGAAGAACCAACAGTTATACCTTGGGATTCCTTTCAATCACTATAAGGGATTACCTTAGACTAATTAAGGAGAGTCCTTAGTGCTCCTTAACTTGGTAGTCTCCCCTATGCTTGACAATAATATATTTTCTCACATAAGGGGGAGTTGTAAATTTTGAAGGCAGTAGTGTTCACATTTCAAAATGATAGTTGCAACAAATATTGTACAATTCAATATCCTTGACTTCACAATCCTTCTGTACAACTACCCCTATGGGATTCTTTATATTTTGAGTAGTTTTGCTTCTTCAGCACTAGTTATACTGGTTCCAGGTCCATGGGTTCTTTCATGTTTTGAGGCCACCCTCCTCCATGACAATAGAATTTTATGAGCGATCCCTCGGTATCTTCATTTTGTAGCCATTCTGGCTCCCTTTTCACAACCATGGGGATGCCCACCTTGTTTGTATAAAAAAAACATGGGAAACATTTCCCATTTGGAAGGTCACTCTTGTCCACATAGTTTGAAGGACCAAAAGAGAAATCACACAAGAAACGATGATGCATTATCATATCTACAATACCCTCCGAACCTCATACACGAGGGGGCATATGTTATCACAAAAAAATCACACCTGTGACAATTTCATGATTCACGCAGTAAAGAGTAATCAACATACAAAATGCATACAACCAAAGACACATTCACAAGATCCAAAGAGCACATTGAGTCCAAAATGGACCTAAAAAAATCAAAAGCAGCAACTATGCAAATTAATTTATGGTTACATGTGTTATAGCATGCACTTCTAGAGCAACACCCATTGGTTTGGCTCACATTGATTGTTGGAGTTTGCATCGTCTACTCCCTTTTCTACTTTGTTCAAGTTTTTCTATCATTTTCTTTGTTTTATTTTGTTTCCCTATAACAATCTATTGTAGGATCACTTTGGGTCATCCAACCACAACCTAAAGCGGATCCAAATACTGAGGCCTTGATGCATCCTACAAGGCCTAGCCCCATCCCAAAGTGGGAAGTAGATCTTGAGCATTATTTCTCACAACAGATATGTAGAACCGTTGATTAGGATTGCAAAGGCTACCGAAGTAATACAACTCATGATCCAACCTATGAACAAGACTTCAAAACTAAGGTGTGTAAGCCAGAGTGTTTTGATGTAAAGATAATTAAATGTGTCATAAGATTTGGACAAGTATATATTGATGATTTATCCTTTTCCTTCCTACACTTCATACTATGTATAACTTTGTGTGCCATCGCAATAGCTTCATGGATTTTCCTACCTTCTAAAAACCAAAATTATTCTTTAGAGATATGATTTAACATAACAACCTTGATTCTCCTTGTTATATTTTTTCCATAACCTTGTAAAATTCCATTTATATTTGCAAGTGAGATTGGTCTAAAATCATCAAATCGAACTAGGATATCCATCTTTGTAATGAGGGATATGAAATTTAATTTGAATGAATACAAAATACACCCCGATACTCAAGACTCCTCCACCACCTTTAGTAGGTGTGCCCCTATAATGTTGAAAGTTTATTCTCTAGAAATAATTCTATTGACCATGCATATGACCTTGCCTCTTGCCTTTTTGGAATATATGTAGCACTTATATCATCTAATTCCGCCAAACCTCCTTCATCAAGTCTTTATTATCCTCCTCATTGACAAATATTGGAAAAGGTTAGGCAAGTCAGATGATCTCTGTAATAGAGGCTTCATCCTATGCTATGTAGATGGACTAAAAGTGATATTTTACCATTATATCCAATCCTATGAAAGAAGTAACTTCTTGACATTTTTGATAATTCATCTCCCAAATGGTGCTCCTCAACTTTTTTTCTTTTTCATAAGCTTGGAAAAATTTCATATTCTCATTCCCACAGTTTAGACATGAGACCTATATTTTTCGTCTTTGCACTCTTCTTGTTACACTAATAGTTTCTTTCTCTTATTTTATATTTGATAAAGAATTTTGGTTGAGTCATTTGTTAAGAAACCCCATACTTCTAGTTCATATATGGCTTGTAGGGATTCTTCTAATTTATCATGGTATTTTTCATCCCGATCCTTATTTTTATGAGTCCATTTGATAGTTTCCTTGTTCAAATTTTTCAGATTATTGGAAAAATGAATTGAGGTTAATAACTTGGTTCTAGATTTTTCCAAACTGTTTTTAGAAGATCCTTAAAATATTCATCCTTTATCCAACGTGAATTGAACTTGAAATGAATGGGGGGTTTCTTCCTAGACCCCTTGATTTCCAAGAAAAGTGGGTTGTGATCAAATTCACCCTGACTTTATACCCATTGTCTCACACTGTTAAAATTATCAACTAACTAAGAAACTACCAAGAACCTGTCCATTCTTTTATAGATACAATCGTCGCTAGATCTCAAATTCCTCCATCTTGGAAGAAGATTGATAGGATATATATATTTGATAGGATTTTTATAATCTAGATGATGTAGAAAATAGTCTTCTAATGGATTGAGATTGGCCTTCGGGCCCCATACCTCATATGCACCCAAATTAAAGTTAAGATCTTCCCCGAAAATGAGATTAGGGAAATTTATGAAAGATTTGGATAATAAGCCATCCTAGAAGGCCTTCATATTTTCGTATCTAGTGCTAGTAATCCTAAAAATTTGTGAGTTGGTGCTCACACAAGGTTGGTTCCTCCATCCAGTCGGTTCTAGGAAATACAGGGAGCCATTGCTTCCCATGAATGTAATCACTATATGAATTAACAAATTTTGTGGTTTTCTTCCATTTGGGTTTCCACGCAAAATCTCCAATGCATTGTGTATGTTTTGAATAGTATTGTTTGTTAATATTTCATATGCTAAGGGTCAGTGCAAGAAGATGAGGGACCTTCAAGATGCAATCCTAGTTTTAAAAAACAACATCATGTTACCAAAAAATACATCAACTCGAGCCTGACATAGCACTTGGTATGGTTCAACCCGAGCCTGAAATGTCATGGAACATGTAGGATAGGAAGACAAATCACATACGCGTTATCTAAATACAAAATTTGCTCACGATATGTAGTTCTAAAACGTGTGTGCGATTTGTAAATCATAAAAAAAAATTATATACACAGTCCCAAACCCGTGGCCCATTATCACAATCAGGAACGCGATTTCAACAGGAAATTGGAGCATTTGGAGTGAGACCATTGCCTAGGATTGTTGCAGGAGCTGATTCAGGTTTAGGGGAGGAGATTTCACTCGTGCATTGTCATCCAACAAGGTAATTCAATCACCCAATGCATTTTTTTTGGTCAATTTTTACCCTATAATTGTATGTGTGATATTCAAATGCACTTCCCTCCTATCTTTTTTAATTCTCAAGAGCATTACCTTATACACCTAGTAGAAGAGATTGAAGAATGTGGTTAAAAGATGGAAATTTCTATTATTTGAACAAATCTCAGGTTCAAATCCAAGAACTAAACATAGCACAAAATGAGGACAAAGAGCTAACCTTAGTGTCAAAAGAAAACTTACACCATTTCTTATAGAGGGGAAAGAAAGTAGAAAGTCTCAAGCACTACCAAATACAAATGTAGGATGAACAAACTATATACTTTCTGTCACCAATGCATTTAACCCTAAAATATCTAAGCAATGGTCCCTTAAGAATGCCTAGAACTCCTAGTAAACCATCACTCCTAAGAATATATGATTCAACATCTAAGAGCATTTCCAATCAAGGTATAGTCTATCAAAATAACCCATTATTTGTTAATATAGATGTAGAGAGGACCCACTAGTATATAACATGACAAGCAAAAACTTGAAGTTTATAATACAACCTAATGTGAACAGAATGGACCAAACACTATGAAGTCTACACACCCATCTCTCACTCAAAATCGGGTTAATGAATTTCATTAATGCATCATTGAGTAAAGTAAATGAGAACCATATTGCTACAATGACTTACCAAAAATCCAACCCTAATACCTCCAAAACAATCATGGCATCCCAATGTTCATTTTACATAGATTATGCTAAGGAAGGAGCCTTGCAAACTCCATCATCAAACATTGATAAGGGAAGAGGAGACATGTATGCTTTTGAATTAGTTCCTGTCACCAAATAACATTTCTCACCAATGCATTTAACCCTAAAATATCTAAGCAATGGTCCCTTAAGAATGCCTACAACTCCTAGTAAACCATCACTCCTAAGAATATATGATTCAACATCTAAGAGCATTTCCAATCAAGGTAATGTCTATCAAAATAACCCATTATTTGTTAATATAGATGTAGAGAGGACCCACTAGTAGATAACATGACAAGCAAAAACTTGAAGTTTATAATACAACCTAATGTGAATAGAATGGACTAAACACTATGAAGTCTACACACCCATCTCTCACTCAAAATCGGGTTAATGAATTTCATTGATGCATCAATGAGTAAAGTAAATGAGAACCATACTGCTACAATGACTTACCAAAAATCCAACCCTAATACCTCCAAAACAATCATGGCATCCCAATGCTC
>LPNX010191786.1:222178-237415 GCA_001517045.1 Pseudotsuga menziesii | reverse complement strand
TGATGATGTTCACGATGTTGATGGTGATGATGAATGATGATGATGATGATGACGATGATGAAGGTGATGATGATGATGATGATGATGATGATGATGATGATGAATGATGATGAGGATGAGGATGAGGATGAGGATGAGGATGAGGATGAGGATGAGGATGATGATGTTCATGATGTTGACGGTGATGATGATGATGATGATGATGATGATGATGAAGGTGATGATGATGATGAGGAGGATGATGATGATGTTCATGATGATGATGGTGATGATGATGATGAGGATGATGATGAGGATGATGATGATGATGATGATGTTGATGTTGATGGTGATGAGGATGAGGATGATGATGATGATGTTCACGATGTTGATGGTGATGATGAATGATGATGATGATGATGATGATGTTGATGTTGATGGTGATGAGGATGAGGATGATGATGATGATGTTCACGATGTTGATGGTGATGATGAATGATGATGAATGATGATGATGATGATGAAGGTGTTGATGATGATGATGATGTTCATGATGTTGATGTTGATGATGATGAAGATGATGGTGATGATGATGATGATGATGATGTTGATGGTGATGATTATGATAAGGATGATGATGATGGTAATGATTATGATAAGGATGATGATGATGATGATGAACATGGTGATGTTGATGATGATGATCGATGATCAATGATCATGGTGATGATGATGATGATGATGAAGATGAATATGAAGATAATGACGATGATGATCATGTTGATGATGATGATGATGATGATGACAATGGTGATGATGATGAAGATGATCAGGAATGTGTTGATGCTGATGATGTTGATGACGATGATGGTGATGATGATGTTCATGATGTTGATGGTGATGATGATGATCATGTTGATGAGGATGATGATGATGAAGTTGAAGATGATGGCGATGATGATGGTGATGATGATGATCATGTTGATGATGATGATGATAATGATGATGATGAAGGTGATGATGATGAGGATGATGATGATGATGATGATGATGGTGATGATGATGATCATGTTGATGATGATGATGATAATGATGATGATGAAGGTGATGATGATGATGAGGATGATGATGATGAATGATGATGATGTTGATGATGATGATGATGATGATGTTCATGATGGTGATGGTGATGATTATGATAAGGATGATGAAGGTGATGATGATGGTGATGATGATGACAATGACGACGATGGTGATAATGTTGTTGATGATGATGATGATGATGGAAATGATGGAAATGGTGATGATGATGATGATGACGATGGTGATGATGAAGGTGATGATGGTGAAGATGATGATGATGAAGATGGACATGATGAAGATGATAATGATGATCATGGTGATGTTGATGATGATAATGATGGTGATGGTGATGTTGATTACGAGGATGATGATGATGATGATGACAACGATGGTGATGATGATGATGACGACGATGGTGATGATGATGTTCATGATGTTGATGGTGATGATGATGATCATGTTGATGATGATGATGATGATGAAGCTGACGATGACGACAATGATGAGGATGATGATAATGATGATGAGGATAATGATGATGGCGATGGTGATGATGATGATGATGATGAGGAAGGTGATGATGATGATGATGATGAAGATGAATATGAAGGTAATGAAGATGATGATCATGTTGTTGATGATGATGAAGATGATGAGGAAGGTGATGATGATGATGATGATGATGGTGATGATCATGTTCATGATGTTGATGGTGATGATGATGTTCATGATGTTGATGATCATGGAGTTGAAGATGATGATCATGTTAATGATGATGAAGTTGAAGATGATGAAGAAGATGAAAATGATGATGAACGATATTTTGGGTTTTACATAACACACACACGATTTATGTGAACAAAACGCGCTCACATTTTGTCTCGTTAAATCGCGCTCACGTTTAGCTTAAATTCAAAAATCTATTCCCTCCAAGTGATAAGGCCGAGCCTCCACCCATGCTTTCATGGAATTCCTATGCCTATGTGTCTACTTTGTACTTTGCTTCAGAGTCAACATGCCTGTGCCTCGGAGTATGATAAACCATGGCAAATTCAACATTATATCCATATTTCAATATGCTCGTGTTTAGCGGTTCGTCTGATTATGCTGCACAAATCCATTTTTTATGAGATTTTAGAAACAGATATGGTTTTTTTTGCAGATTCTAAATATGTAAATTTTAACAAGAATACATAATTTTTTCTATTTTTTTCTTATTTATCTTGTGTCATCACTCCTCAACTCAAAAAACACACTGGTAGTGTTTCGTCCATATCTCTTTCGTTTCTCAACCATTTAATTTTTTTTTTGTATGTTGCACTAAATAACACCAACCTCTACATGCTATAAAAAACCCATTTCCAAATAATTGCATTAAGACATTCAAATGCTGCACCCACAATTGACGTAACGTTTTTTAGGTTTGATCTCTTAGATAATTAAAAAAAAATTAAAAATATTATTTTTATTATTGGAAAAATAGTCGTGCACTATTCCTATATGTTCTCTATACGTATACCGGTTTTCGTAAGTTTATTCCATCATTTAGACACTCAGACGCTGTACCCACAAAAACATATACCTTATAATTTGTCCAAAAAAAAAAAGTTCCCATTAAAATTTATCTAACTTTAGATAGTTAACAACATTTTCAATAGAAAAAAAATATATATTTGGAAAGGTCATTCAATTTCCTACATTTCTTGTTTTTTACTGATCGCAAGATTCATTGTGTAAGTGTCTCAAAATATCCATGCAAGTTGATGGATGCCTATTTTTTCAGTTTTGTATTGCATCTAACGTGCCAAAAGAGACCCTCAACTTCTTGCACACACCCCTAAGCTAGATATAATTAGTGTTTAATCCAAATTCACAATAGTAGCATATGCAGAATCACTGAAAGAAACACAATCGCAATATAAACATAGTATTTATCATGGGAAACCCTCAAGGGAAAGAAAACCTTGCAAAAGTTCCTGTGTATAAGATGTATAAGATAAAACTCCAAAATAGATATTGGCATCCTCTCTCTCTCTCTCTCTCTCTCTCTCTCTCTCTCTCTCTCTCCCCTATGTGCTACACAAGTGAGTGAGTCTGCATTATAATAAGGAACACAACTCCTCTATTTATACACTTTAAGTCACTTGACTTTTACCCTAACAAGTTAACCCCACTAAACTGACTGGGCCGAATTCACCTAGGAAGACTCAAAACAGTATTATATTCATTGGGGTATTCTTCACCCAAATTACAATGGAGGATTTACCTCATGACTCTATGATGACCAATTACAATAATAATATCCCAACGGATGAAAAATAACATCTCCCTTGGGGTACATCAGTAAAATACATTTAGAAAATCCTTTGAAATTACAATATTTCAACATTGCCAATGGTTAATGTTATATGATATGTTTAATGTTTTGAAATGGTAAATTGTGCAAAATACGAATTCATCCCCCTCTCAGTATTTTCAACAAACCCTACATTATGTTGAATGATTTATCTCCCTTAGACAGTGAATAGACAAGTATTTTGGGGAGAGGTAATATTACTACACACTATTACACCATTCAGATCATGCTTCAAGGTCCTTGGTTTGACATTCTATAGAAAGTGTAGGCATATCCACAACAACAACAATGTCTTTAATTTTCTTGGGAGTCTTCTCGCACTACACTACTACACCAAGTTTTTAACTCTAAGACATTGGAGACCAAAGTTTTTTGTTTCCATTAGGATTGTTACCCCTTTATTGTCTATCTTAGGTGATACACTATCATCTCCTAAATAGTATCCATTCTAGTTACCTTCTAGTTATTATACTTTAATAGTAAAAATCCTTATCCCATGCATAGGATCATTCAAATAATCAAGCAGATGAAAGTCTTTAGGCTCCTCGACCAATTTTGCAATCCTTCATCAATATTTTAAAAGTTTCTATACAAAAAAATGGAACATATTTGATCCCATTGGGAATTCCTCAATCAATTATTTATGACTTATAATAAAATCTTTTAAACTAAATCCAACCATGAAAGAAAAATTGAATTGATCCTATAAAATTATTAATTACGTCGATAGACGTTTTTATTTTAGATTTGGGGTGGACTACAACCTACGTCTTTTCATCCACGAACAATGATGAGACAAATGTGCTGTCGAGATTGATTCTATGGCAGTCGTTCAACATTCGAAAAAAACATTTATTAAAAAATGAATATAAAAAATAACTGATAGTAAGTTGACGAATGGATAACTTGTAGCAATGAATGGATAATTCATAGCTGATGAATGGATAAGCAACAGTTAATGGAAGATAAGAATGTGAGATAAAAAGAAAAAATAATATAAAATATAACTCATAGTTGATAAATGGATAAGGTGATAACATGTAGCTAGGCATGGAAAAGAAAATCCAAAGAGTCTTCCATTCCATAAGTATGTGTCAACCATTTGATCCCTATAGACGTGATCCAACCACAAACTACTATGTGGGTGTGTTAGTAATCATTAAATCCTATATCGCCTATGAAAAATCTTTGGAATTTGCAAGGTTGGAAAAAATTAAGGAACATTTTCTTACATAAAATAAAAAAGATTATATGAAGTTTGTCTCTATAGTCAGGTTAAGAGATAGTTATGGAATAGAATAGTTTGGAATTTTTTTATTCCTCATATTATTCTAGTTAAACGGGTTTAACTTTGAGTTATCCATGCCTAGCTACATGTTATCACATACACTCTTCGTGTTATCAATTTATCAACTATCAATTATCTTTTATATTCTTTTTCATTTTATCTCACATTCTTCTAGTTATTTTCCATAAAGTGTTGGTTATCCTTGCTACTAGTTATTTTTTATATTCATTTTTTTTATAATTGTTTATTTCGAATTTACATTTGTCTCATCTTATCCCTAAATGAGTGTTCCTAAAAAACCATAATAATTATAGATAAAAAAATTTATTAATATTAAAAAATACTAATACTAAAAAAATATTGTAACAATCGTTTATTTACTTCTTAGTTAAATAAATTATAATTAAAATAATTTTAAAAAAAAGTTTTGACATTACACTTATCTCACTTTCCTCCAGTTTAAGAATACCATTTTCTTAATTTACCTCAAATTATAAAATATAAACAAAACAACTTAACTTATATATTTAAACTTGTATGTTTATTTCAAATTTAAAATCATTACCATAAATATAAACCTAATAAAATAAAAATGTTTAACTCCTGACTTCTTTTACACAGTCAGATAACTCTCGTTTCACTGAAGCCCTTGCGGATTTAAAGGCCAGCTACACAGGATGATAACTATCATTTCATTGAAGTCCTTGAATATTTCACTGGTAGTTACACATTACTAGATATTTACTACTAGTTAAAATTCCAATTTTTGCACATTCCATAGATTCAATTTAGTTTTTGAAAACTAAAAAGGCTTGTTATATTCGTCACAAGTGAAGTGTTAAAATTTAGATTTTTGCATATTCCATAGATTCAATTTGGTTTTTGAAAAACTAATAGACTTTGTAATTGTTGTTTCCTTACTATAAATAAAGAGGTTTTTGCTAGTTACACATTACTAGATTTTACTATTAGTTAAAATTTCAATTTTTTTACATTCCATAAATTCAAATTAGTTTAAAGCTTGGTTGTATTGGTTATTCTCTCAATGTAAGTTAAATAGTTGAGCTAATTGTACATTACTAGACATTTATTATTACTTAAAATTCTCTATTTTACACCTTTCATCAATTCAATTTAGTTTATGAAAAAAAAACTTTACTTTAATTGCTTAGATCTCAATGAACTCTGAAACCTTAATTCACCACATTATATTCCATACTTGGGCCTTCCAAATTAATGGCATCCAACGAATTAATGTAACTAACAGAAATGGCAAACATGGCTTAGGCCTTCCAAGTTAATGACATCCAACTAAATTAATGTAACTAACAAAAATGGAAAACATGGATTATTATGTCTTTGTTCTTGCTAAACTAATCACCCATGATAAAGAGCTTCAAAATAATCTCAATCTTTTTTTAATTTAGAAATAGATTTTGGATTTTGCAATAAAGGGAGTATAGTATATTGTTATTATATCAATAAGATGCATTTCTACAACACTAGTAGGAGAGTAGTGTCTATCTTTAATGTGTTGTTGAATTGTTGGGTAGAGAAGGTGCATTTCTAAAACTGTGGTGGGAGATAAGTGTTCGTCTATTCCATAAAACTAGAAATAAATAAAAATGTCGAAATCAATGTGTTGTTGAATTATCCTACAGTGGGACCTATGTGGGGAGAAGTGCCCCTATGTTTTATAGTAAAAAAAACAAAACAAAACACATGCATCAATGTGTTATAGCATACTAGTAAAAGGGATGTGTGTTATACTTTGGTGGTGAAAAGTTTGTAAATTTGATTTTTCTCTATGCTTTGTAGGACCACAATTAAATAGATCTATACTAGTATATATTTAATATTGTTATCTCTATTATTAAGTTTAATGTTGTTATTTGTCTTATTATGGAGTTGAAAAAAGCTTAACACTAAAAAAATATAACATTAAAAAAATACAAAAATATATTATCTTTATTAAAATAATAACTTAAAAAAACCTTAACATAAGGCTTATTTAAAGAAGCTTAACAGGAGTCCTCTTTTAATTTTAACTTTGACATCAAAAAAGCTTATAATAGTCTTTGAACCTTTGAGTTCAGATATGTTAGCCTCTCCATACGACTTCAAGAGCGTACTAAACTACTTATACTTTTTTAACCTTTTTAATTATGAATAAAAGTATATTAAAATGTATTTATAACGTTAAAATGAAAAACCTTCATATTTTGGATAGATCATTTACATGAGAGAACAAAACTACTTTATAACCATATTTAAAACTCAGTCATTCATTGTGATAGTGATTTCATTCAATATTAAAAATTGAACCCAAAAGTTTAAGAAAATTGAACCCACAAGTTTAGAAAAATTGTGAATACCTCTTCCTTTAAATCAACTTTGAATTTGCTAAAATGTGCTTAAGTAAAATGAAGAATACAACCTATCCCACACATAAAACGTTATTCACAGAAAGATAACATCAATGTTTGGATTCACCACTTATCTTCCACACATGTCAAAGAATTCTACCTTTATTCTCCTCCTAAATCATTAGAAATTTTAAAGAAACATGCCAACAATTAAAGAAACGTGCAACGATTTTTAAACATAAAAATTACGTATTTGAAAAGGTAAGATGAAAGGATAAAAATGGAGAGTCATACTAAAGATTTAAGAAACATGCTACAATTTTTAAACATAAAAATTACGTATTTGGAAAGGTAAGATGAAAGGATAAAAATGGAGTCATACTAAAGATTTATGGAAGAAAATAGAGGAGATGTAAAAGATAACTCATTGATTTTATGGTAATTCGTTGATTTTATGGAAGTAGTTTAAGATTAAAAATAAATAATTATAAAAAATAACTAGTTAACGAATGGATATTTGGTAGGATGCATCAATAACTTATATATAATGAATAGATAACTAATACTTGATAAAAGAAAGTGAGTTAATATAAAAATATATAAGTGATAGTTGATAAATGGATTATAGGAAGAATGTCAATGACAAGATGTAGCTAAGCATGGATAACTCAAAGTTCAACTAGTTTAACTAAAATAATATGAGCAGTAAAAACAATTTCTATCTCTCAATCATTCGATCCCTATAGACTTGATCTACCCACAAACTATGTGGATGTGCTAGTTAATGACATTTAACTTTTGACATATATCTTATCATGTTCATTCATAAAAGGGGGTTTTTAATTGTGCAAAATAAGTTCAATATATTGTAGGTATTGGGGGGTGAGGAATAGGGTATGGGGGGCTTATAGGTATAGGGGTATAAAAAAGGGTTCTAGTAAATATACGAATATATTGTAAAAATAAGGGGGATCAACAAAAGGGTTTTTGTAAGTAATTACCAATATCTAGTGAAATTAGGGGTATTCTCATAATATCTTATGAGCAAAGGAGCTATGACATGATTTCACTAAGTCAAGACATCATGAGGTTGTGATAGTTACACATTACTAGATATTTATTATTTGTTAAAATTCCAATTTTTGCACTTTTCATAGATCCAATTTAGTTTTTGAAAAACCAAAAAGCCTTGTTATAATTGTGTTCCCTCATCACAAGGGACATCTTAAAATTTGGATCTTTGCATATTCCATAGATTCAATTTGGTTTTCCAAAACCTAAAAAAACTTGTTGTAATTGTTGTTTCCTTATCATAAATAAAGTGGTTGTGTTATAATAAAGTGGCTGTGTTAGTTACACATTAGTAGATTTTACTATTAGTTAAAATTTCAATTTTTACACATTCCATAAATTCAATTTAGTTTAAAGCTTGGTTGTATTTGTTATTCTCTCACCACAAGTTAAATAGTTAGGCTAATTATATATTACTACTTAAAATTTTTGATTTTACACCTTTCATCAATTCAATTTAGTTTATGGAAAGAAAAAAAAAACTTTACTATAATTGCTTAGATCTGGAATGTTCTTGCACCATTTTTCATTTTGAGACCTTAATTCATCCCATTATCTTCCATAATTAGGCCTTCCAAATTAATGACATAATGGAAAACATTTCTTAGGAATTCCAAGTTAATGCCATCCAACTAATTAATGTAACTAATAGAAATGGCAAACATGGCTTTAAACCCTGTTATTCCCTTATTCTGGCTAAACTAATAATCTATAATAGAGTCCCCATGGCACGTTTACCCATAATAAAGATCTTCAAAATAATCTCAATCCTTTTTTTAATTTAGAAATAGATTTTGATTTTGCAATAAACGAAGTATAATATATTGTTATTGTATCAATAATGTGCATTTCTACAACTGAGGTGGGAGAGACGTGTCTATTTATAATGTGTTGTTGAATTGTTGGGTACAGAAGATGCGTTTCTATATCCTTGGTTGAGGAAAAGTGTTCGTCTATCCCATAAAATAAAAATAAAACTAAAAATAAATAAAAATGCATGAATCAATGTGTTGTTGAATTATCCTAGAGTGGGGCCTACATGGGGAGAAGTGTCCCTGTGTCTTATAATTAAAAAAAAAACCACATACATCAATGTGTTATAGCATAGTAGTGAAAGGGATGTGTGTAATACTTTGGTGGTGAAGGGTTTGTATATTTGATTTTTCTCTATGCTTTGTAGAACCACAATTAAATAGGTCTATACTAGTATATCTTTAATATTGTTATCTTTATTATTAAGTTTAATGTTGTTATGTTTATTAAATATTTTATTAGATTCCCTAACAATAAAGTTTCTTTTTATTATTAAATTTAATATTTCATTATCTTATATCAAATTATTATTGCAGGGTTGAAAGAAGCCTTCAAACACCTTTTTATTTTCTTTGTTATATATAACATTAAAAAAAATACAAAGATATAATATCTTCATTAAAATAATAACTTAAAAAAACCTTAATATAAAGCTTATTTAAAAAAAACTTATGATCAGTCCTATTTTAGGACTAACTTTGACATCAAAAAGTTTATAAGAACCTTTGAACTAAGTTTATAAGAGCCTTTCAACTTTTAAGTTTAGATATGTTGCCTATCCATACGACTTCACGAGGGTACTAAACTACTTATACTTAACTATGAATAAAAGTATATTAAAATTGTATTTATAGAGTTAAAATGAAAGACCTTCATGTTTTGGATAGATTCTTTACATGGGAAAATAAAACTACTTTATAGCCATATTTAAAATTCATTTATTGTGGTAGTAAACCCATTCATTGTGATAGTGCTTTCACTCAATATGGATTTTTCATTTATGTTTGATATAACCAAGTTGTTGGTAGATACCTATACACCATTGCTTAAAAAAAATGTTCCATCGAGTTAAATTATTTGAAGACATAGTATAATTATTATGTTGTATTTGTCATTAATCGAAATTATTACCATGAAAGAACCTTTAAAAACCAATAAAATTTCTCATCCTTTATTTACTACTAATTTAATTAACAACTTTAAATCCAAATAATATTTCTCATCCTTTAAATCTAAATATAAATTTAGTAATATAAATATTGGGGGTTATTTTATTTGGGTGGGCCAAGGAATAACCTCCAAATAATGGGATGGATTCATACCTCCAAATCATGGGCTTAATTCATACCTCCAAATCATGCGTTGGATTCATAGTATTCCTAGTTTTTTCTAAGAAATAAACTGCAAATCACAGGCTAGATTCACACCTCCAAATCATGTGATGGATTCATATTAGTCGTAACTTCTACTAATGAATAACATCCAAATCACAGGCTAGATTTATACCTCCAAATCGCTGAACTTATAAATTCTTTCTTTTAGAATAACTTTTTAGGTTGGGCTTTAGGTGGTTATTAATATTCAATCAAACCTTGCTCCACGACAACTAAGAAAAGGGAGATCAATCTTATATTGGTTAAGTACATAATAGAACCAATAATCTATTTGTATAAGGTAGCATCAACTAATTCTGAATCATAGTCATTTAATAACTTCAAACTTGTTGTCATTGGAGTAGTCACAGCCTTGCAATCTATCATTCCAAATATTTTTAGGATTTCTACTGCATATTTTCCTTGGTTTAGAAAATTATCATCTAGATACTACCATACCTAAATACCTAGAAAGTAATGCATCATTCCAAGGTCTTTCATATCAAACTTTGCAGCAAGCTTCCTCTTATATTCGATGATGGGCTTATATTTTCTTGACAGGAACAGATCATCTACATATAGTAATAATATCATAATCCCATCATCCTCAATCTTATAGTAGAGGTTGGAGTTTGCTTTACTTTAGGTAAATCCTAAGCTTATTACAAATCCATCGATCCTTCCATACCATGCTTTGGGTGCGTGCTTTAACCCATGTAATTCCTTCTTTATTCTACATACATGGGTTTTCCTATCACTAGTCTTGAACCATTGCAGTTGTTTGATATATACCTCTTCTTCAATAAAAACATTTAGAAAGGATGTCCTCACATCCATTTGATGCAGCTTCCACTTCATAATGGATTCCAAGGAAAGGATGGTTCTGATTGAGGTGTACCTAACTACTCATGCAAAGGTCTCCTCATAGTCGATTCCCTGTTTCTGAGAGAATCCTCGAGTTACAAATCTTGCCTTGTACTTTTCTATACTACCATCTACTGAGTGTTTATTTTTGAAGATCCATTTCAAAGATACCAACAATTTGTCTTTCGGACTTGGTACTACTTCCCACACCTCATTCTTTATAACATATTGGTATTCATCAACCATTGTGTCATCCAACTATGTATCTTTTATTGTTTCTTCAAAGCATATCGATCCTTTATCAACTAGATCACACATCAAATCCATATAACTAGGGTATGGCTTTGGCTTGTTTCTTTCTTAGATGATTCCTTCTAAGGAACCATCTCTTTTTGCTTCTTCGATTACTTCCCGAGTCCAGGAAGGTTTTCTCTTTCAAGAAATCATTTCACTGGGTAATTATTTAGGTAACTAAGGTTCTATAATATCATGATCCCTGGGAATTTGAACTTCTTCTTTGTTCCTAACTAGTTTAGGACTTTCAGTATCTTTGGGAGTTTCATGCTCCTATTCATATTACTTATCTTTATTTGACTTCCTGGAGCTTGTATCTTCATCAAATATGACATCTCTGCTAAGTTCAATTTGATAGTATCCTGGGATATAGATTCGATAAGCTTTTGATTTCTCATTATATCCTACAAACAATCTCTTCTTTCATGAAGGATCTAACTTTGATCTTTTCTCCTTGGTAATGTTTATGTATACAAGACAACGAAATATATTTAAGTGAATTACTTCAGGCTTTTCTCTAGAAAAAATTTCTTGTGGATTTTTGTTCCCAAGGGAACTATGGGATATTCTATTCTATACATATATTATTGTTCAGGATGCTTCTTCCCATGGGTACATCGGTAGATCTTGATCATCTATCATAGCTTTCACATATTCCATGATAGATGTATTATTTCTTTCTTCCACACCATTTTTTGTGCATTATAGGAAATGGTGAGCTCCCTCTTAATCCCAACTTCCTTGCATAATTCATTGAATTCATTTGATGTGAATGGTCCTCCATTATCTGACCTCAATATCTTTATTTTCTTTTCAGATAGTTTTTCTACTAGGGCCTTAAATTCCTTAAACATTTCAAACACTTCATCCTTCTTTTTCAAGAAGTATATCCAAGTCTTGCAGGAGTAGTCATCAATAAAAGAAGCATAGTAAACATACTTGCTTAATGAAGTGGTTTGCATTGGCCTGCATATGTATGAATGGATAATATTAAGATCCCTTGTTCTTTATCATCACTGTTTGGATAAGTATTCTTAGTATTATTTCCTTGTGTACATCCTTTGTACACTCCTTCATGTTCAATCTAAATTTCTAGTAGATTAGTCACAACCTTGCTTACAACTGGTAGAGCTTTGTAGTGAATATGAGAAATCCTTCTGTGCCATAGCTCACATGGGTTTATCATACTAGTTTCTAATTTTGAATCTACATGTCCCTTCAATTTGTAGATTCATCCTTATTCAACTCCAATTTCTACTGCATCATCTATGGTTTTACCTTTTTTCCACATGAGAACTTTTCCATCCACAAAGGAAACTCTAAAGCAATTATTGTCTGAGGCTGAAATAGAAAGAAGATTCTTCTTTTGTCCTGGGACATACATGACATCTTTCATCTTCATAGGATTTCTAGACTCCAAATTATAGGATGCTTCTCATATTCCATTGATGGGGTATTGGGAATCATCTCCAAGCATTACTTTCTATGGATATTCCTTTTGTACAAGGAATGAGAGTGATTCCTTATAACCTCTCATGTGTTTGGATGAACCACTATCTACTAGAAAGGTGTCATTTTGTGTTGAGATTGATTCTGTTAGAGAAGAGATCAATACATATTATTCACTGGAGTCTTCATCCTTCTTTTCTTCTTCTTCAACTTCTTGATCATTATATTCAGCAGCATGATCCTAAAATTGTTTCATATCTTTTACTCTTTATGCTTTCATGGGAAAGTTGATGGAAAGTGAGCATTCAAAGTTTGAGAAGTGTTAGAATAATCAACCCATAGTTTACCCACTTAGACATTAATTCCATTATTTTTGTCTTATTTTCCTAGTTCATGTGTCCCACCTTGCACAAGTTGTTATTTGGCTATCTATAATGGTCAAACTTGCCATATTTGACTCATGGAGTGCATGGGAGAGATAAAGGAATCAATTCTTCTTTATTCCTGGCCTCCTAGGTGCCCTTCTGCTTTTTCTGCTTTATTGCCTGTTTTTTCAGTGTTTTAAGGCAAAAGGAAAAGCTAGACTAGGTGAGGTTGACTTGTTTTTTGTCCTACACATCCGCCTCTCTTTTCTCCATGAAAAAGCATGTATGATCTGCCATTCCACCACTCTTTAGCTTTCCTATTCCTTTTTTCCAATTCGTGATCTCCATGACAGATTTGGGATCAACTTTTTACACCTATGGGGGATTTGCTTATTTTTGGTAAGCCTGCTTTATGCTAGATTTGGATGCCTCCTCATACATTTGATTTCTTGATGTATTCTATTTATTCAGAAAAATATGTTATTATAGGGTTGGCTATTGTACACTCAGTTAATACAATTTAGTGTTACAGCTCCATATTCAGTCTTTTTTGTGAGCAATTTTGCATGATCAAATGATAATTGTTGTGAGTAAAATTAATCTATTACTGGCCTAAATTTACACATGGTATCAGAGCCATTGTAGTTTGTTTCTCTCCTTCAAAAATTGTTTTGCAGGTTCGACATCAAAGACTGGGATCCTTCTACTGACAGCCGGGACAGATTTTCTAGAGCTATGGATCAATCACAGAAAACTATCTTGACTCCCTTCAATTTCTTTGAATGGAAAGTAGAGATGGAGATACTGTTGAGAGAGAAAGGCCTCTACAGGAAATGGAAAGTAGAGATGGAGATACTGTTGAGAGAGAAAGGCCTCTACAGGGTGACTATGGCAACAGAAGCAGAGCCCAATGCAGCTACATAGAAGATAAAATGGCACAACAGGAGGGATGAGGCTTATGGCCTCCTGTGTCTGAGTATTTCCAGAGACCTCCTTTTCCATCTGGATGGATTGACATCACCGAATGAAGTATGGGAGAATATTGCTGATATTTTTGGAAAGACAGATGAGATGAGGGGACATCAAATCGAAAATGAGCTGATTTCTCTGAGTCCAACAAGCTTTGAATCCCCGCAGCTATATTTCTCCAAGTTCAAAGCACTAGTTTTGCAGCTGAAACAGTGTGGTATTGAAAAGAAATATGATCAGCTCATACTGGCCATCCTCTTGAAGTTGGGCCCTGATTATTCAGTGTTTGTTTCAACCTTCTATGCCACAAAACTGACAGCTCGAACCTGGAAGATGCCTAGCCTTGCAGATTTCATGGAATCTCTCACACAAGAACAGGACAAGCTGGTGATGATGGGCACCATCAAACCATCCAAAGATCAAGCTTTGATTGCTGGAGATTCGAGGGTGGATTCAAAAAGCAAAAAGAAAGCTAAAAATCCACCTGAGCAAAAGAGATATAAGAAACAGTCTCTGGAGGATCAACAATGTCCCAAGAAGAATAACCAGAAGAAGAACAAAGGTGAAATGAACAAGTGCGCATACTGCAATAAGGGCAATCACTCTGAAAGCTCTTGTATGAAAAAGCAGATAGACATGCTGACCAATCTCTTGGAGAAGAATGGCATCTCCCTTCCAGAAAGCTCAAAGAAGAGAGAAGGAGGATCAAGTCCCGATGACAGAGAGAGAGTTCATGCTCTAGTTGCTGGCACATCAAGCTCACCCAGTTTTATCATTGATTCTGGAGCTTCAAGACACATGGTTTCGACTAAGGAGGCCTTCTCCTCACTAGATATGTCGAAAGGACCATCTATTGTACTGGGAGATGACTCTCTCACTGAAAGTAAAGGCAAAGGAAGGATAGATCTTGATCATGGTCAGTTCAGCAATGTGCTATATGTCCCTGGTCTCGCCTCCAACCTCCCGT
>LPNX010191786.1:210492-220623 GCA_001517045.1 Pseudotsuga menziesii | reverse complement strand
TGGGAGCTAGTGGATCTTCCCCCAGGGAGAAAACTAGTACAGTGTAAGTGGGTCTATAAGACCAAATTTGATGCTGATGGTTCACCACTGAAGTACAAGTCCAGATTGGTATCCAAGGGCTACTCACAGGTTCATGGCATAGATTACAATGAGACCTTTTCCCCAGTGGAAAAAATGGATTCCATCAGGCTAGCTCTAGCCATTGCAGCCTCAAGGCAATGGGAGGTACATCACATGGATGTAAAGTGTACCTTCCTGAATGGAGATCTCACTGAGGATATATATATGCAGCATCCTCAAGTTTTTGCTACTAACCCTTCTCTTGTGTGCAGGTTGAGAAAGTCATTGTATGGGCTAAAGCAAGCCCCCAGGGCTTGGTATGCCAAGATCGATAGCTTCTTTCTATCACTGAATTTTGTTCGGTGAAAATCAGATCCAAATGTCTATTTGAAGTTAGTTAATGGTTCATTAATGATCATTGTGTTATATGTTGATGACCTCCTCATTACAGGAAGCTCACAGGCTGAGATTGCTTCCTTAAAAGGAGCTATGAACCAAGCCTTCTCCATGACAGATTTGGGGCTCTTAAGTCAATTTTTGGGGTTTGAGATCTCTCAAACCAAAGCTGGAATCAAGGTGCACTAGTCCAAAAATGACTTGTACTTGATGAACAAATTCAAAATGAAGGATTGAAAAGCAAGCAAAACTCCTTTCCTTTCAGGAGTGAAGCTGGAAGAAGATGATTCTTCACCGATGGTAAACAATACACTGTATAGGCAATTGATTGGATGTTTGTTGTATCTAACACATACTAGACATGATATTTGTTATGCAATAAGTTTGGCTTCTATATTCATGGTTCAGCCTCAAGAGATCCATTGGAAAGTAGCCAAAAGGATCCTTAACTTTGTTCAGGGAACAAGGACACATGAGATCTTCTATAAAGCAAAATCTGATCTTGAGTTGATTGGATTTACTGACAGTAATTGGGTAGGTGATAGAATAGATAGAAAGTCCACTTCAGGTTATGTGTTCATGCTTGCAGAAGGGCCAATCAGCTGGTCAAGCAAGAAACAGAGTGCCATTGCACTCTCATCTACAGAAGCAGAGTACAGAGGAGTTGTTAATGCAACAACTCAATGTTTATGGTTGCAGGGTTTACTTGGAGAGTGTGGCTTCGAACCTGAGTACTCAACTACCATCTACTGTGATAACCAGAGTACCATTCGAATCTGCAAGGATCCAGTTCAGAAGCAGAGAACCAGACACATTGAGATCCATATGCACTACATCAGAGAACTTGTGCATGATGGCACCATTCACCTACTCTTCTGTTCATCTTTAGAACAAGTAGCTGATATCTTCACCAAAGCATTTTGTGAGAAGACCTTCAGCAATCTCAAATCACTACTGGGGATTTCTTATCATGCTGTGAAAGCATGAGTGAAGACAAGATTCTACAATTTTGTTTACAGTCCATGTTTAAGGGAGGATTTTCCCAAGTTGGTTTTGCCTCTTTCCTTGTTTATTTGGACATGCAGTATGTAAAGGGTGACTAAGCCTTGTTGCTAGGCCCTATAATTTTCTGATATATTACTCATAAGTCAGGATTAAGGGGGGGTGTTATAATAATCAACCCATATTTTACCCACTTAGACATTAATTCCATTATTTTTGTCTTATTTGCCTAGTTCATGTGTCCCACCTTGTGCAAGTTGTTATTTGGCTATCTATAATGGTCAAACTTGCCATATTTGACTCATGGAGCGCATGGGAGAGCTAAAGGAATCAATTATGCTTTATTCTTGGCCTCCTAGGTGCCCTTCTGCTTTTTCTGCTTTATTGCCTTTTTTTTCAGTGTTTTAAGGCAAAAGGAAAAGCTAGACTAGGTGAGGTTGACTTGTTTTTTGTCCTACACATCCTCCTCTCTTTTATCCATGAAAAATAATGTATGAGATGACATTCCACCACTCTTTATCTTGCCTATTCCTTTTTTCCAATTCTTGAGCTCCATGACAGATTTGGGATCAGCTTTTTACACCTATGGGGGATTTGCTTATTTTTTGTAAGCATGCTTTATGCTAGATTTGGATTCCTCCTCATGCATTCGATTTCTTGATGTATTCTATTTATTCAGAAACCTATGTTATTACAGGTTTGGCTATTGTACACTCAGTTAATACAATTTAGTGTTACAGCTCCATATTCAGTCTCTTTTGTGAGCAATTTTGCATGATCAATTGATAATTGTTGTGACTAAAATTAATCTATTGCTGGCCTTAATTTCCACAAGAAGTATGTCGTGGACCTCTTAAAACCTTGAGTCTTATGAGGAGGGTCATGACGCTTTTTCATTTGGTATGAGTTTGTCAAGGCTTGATCCTCATTCTCATTTAGCTTTACTTCTCTAGCTACTATCCTTTCTTCTTCTTGAATACATTGTTCCCATAAATTTCAAAATTTGGATAGTTTCCTTCTTGAATAGATTCCTCAGATAAAGGATTCCCAATATCTTAGAAGACCATTTAAGGTTTTCATCACAACTTCTTCTTCTTAAACCATATCATCAATGGCTTCTAACTAATCCTTTATTTGAGCTACTATTGTAAAGTAAGACTGCATGGTCTCTGACTTTTTAGGTCTTAAAATTTTGAGTTGATTCCTCGAGGTCATATTCCTATTAATGTTTCTTCCTTCAAATAAACCAGATAGAGCATCAAACATTTCTTTTGGAGTCTCCCTTGAAGATACTTGAGGAATCAAGTTATCTTTTATGGAGTCAGCTATGATCATATCCTTATTATACTTGGGCTTGTCTTTAGCTTCTATCACTTCCTCCTTTACAAACATATATAGATCATTCTCTTGTACAATGAGCATAATCCTATACTTCCATTCTCTGAAGTTTTCAGCACCTTCAATATTTTCATATATCTTGGTATTCTTTGTCATTTTAATATATTGAGAACTTCAAATGGAATAAATAGGAATAATAATTACTTGAGGAAAGCAACTTCTAGTTGACCTCCTTATAGATGACCTAAGGTTTGATGAAAAAACCCTAGTTTTTCAACTGGGATTATTGGAAAAGATGAGTGATAGAGAAGATGTACCTCCCTAGGGAGAGGTAGACTGTATCTTTATTTTTCTGAGATTGATTATGGAGTCTCAGGAAAACAGAGGCCCTAGTTTGTCCCGACAATAGTAATTAGTCCAAAAATGAAACTTCTCATAATTTATCTATGTCTTCATAGAAATATGTGTTCTTTAGAGGCAAGTTGAGAGAGCCCTCTTTTCTGGTTGATATGTCGAGGTCTTTGTTCAGAGTAAAAAACCCTAAATGTGCAGTGTTTCCTTTCAGCGTGGCTCGGATACCATGTTAAGTTTTCTTAATTTGTGTAGATGATATCTTAAAACAAATTTTCACTAGTAAGATCATTGAAATAACAACAAACACAAAAACATAATAACATAATAATACAAATATTTTCCTCGAGGAAACCATAAGGGAGAAAACCCTGCAAAACTTCCTCAATATAGAACTCAACTAGAGTAGTGTAAAACCAAGACAAATGCTTCTTTCTTCTTTCTGGCACACTAATATTTCTCTCTCTTACAAAACAGCTTGAGTGAGTGAGTACAAATCAAGGGGAGTGCCTCCTTATTGATATTATTCAGTTGACTTAACCTCTAAACTAATAGGGATGACTTGTCTAACTGATTGGGACGACTTGTCTAGCAAGATACCAAAAATAACATTTATTATATTGTCACTTGGATACTATTGACCCAACTTACATTCAGAGGTTTACATTGATTCTGTCAATGACTCTTACAAGACCAAACCCATGTCCCGAAGGAGGAAAATATTCAATACATATTGGAATATCTTCCAAAGTTACAATACTTTAACATCTATGACATGTTCATCACCAAACCTTTAGTGATTATTATATTCGACAAATTTGTATTATGAGCAGTACAAAATAATCCCTACAACATTCAAAAACCATCGGAATCATAGAAACAACATCAAACCTATTCAATATATATATGACCAAGTAACTAATTATAGACATTATCAAATAGATGGTGCATTAAATGTGCTATCCGTCAGATATTTGAAAATTTTAAATTTTAGTCATATAGCTATCAATTCTTGAATTTTATTCAGATATCCGACGATATAGGGAATTATAAAAAATAAAAAATAAAAAATATAGTTATCATCCAACTTTTTTCTTCAATTTTCATATTTTGTCGGATTCCAACATCATATTTTCCTCCAATATCTTTTAATGCCTCTCACGAGGGATGTTTTAATTCATATTCCCGTGGTTCACAAGGGAAATCACCATATCAGCGCTACTCCGAGGACACATTTATTGGGTCATATAGACTAGGATACGCCTTGCTTTATTCACTCTCTCCCCTTAAATATAGTGTTAACCATTTCCCCTCCTCTTCATGCAAAAGAGGAGCACCGTTATTTACTCCTCCATAAGGGAATATCCCACCTTCTTATCCCCCATTAATAGGAAGTCACACTACATCTTCAAATTCCCTTAGAAGACAAATATCACTACCACATATTCCAAGGTTTCCCCCTCAAGGAAAGAACATTCATAATAACATGGCGGCCCTTAATCCAAACCTACCATTCATGGAAAATTTGAGCCTCCCTGACCTAGAAAAACTAGTTAATGATCCCTTACCTCATGATTCCAATTGGATAGATGATCTAGATGGGTATAGGTGGCCACCCACATGTTTGACTCGCTCAATACAACTTTCCATTTTGAGAATTTTCTTGTAATTTGTATGGTTTTTCAGGTTCCAAAATTTTTGGGTCGTTTTGAGGACCCAAATGACACTTTTTGGAGATTCATGGGGCCAACAATAATTTTATGACACCACTTGAAAGTTGTAAATCTCGTATAGACATTTCCAACAAGCTATTGAATGCCACAAACGTAGATCATATGCAAAAATTATGACCCCGAGAAGTTGATTGTTCAATTAACCACCTTGGGCGACAAACTTTATGGCAATTCATCTCCTAGGGTTAGGTTTCGGGTTTTTTCCTCTCCAAGGGTTTATGATAAAGGATCCTTCAGACTCCTTTTTTATTCAACTTTTCACAAGTGAGCGTAGCCACCACATCTCTTATCAGAGATACTACTACCACCTTTCTAGTTGCTTTTGTTTTACAATTTGTTTAGTTTCAGTCATTTAATAGAATCTAAGTTTAAGTTGTATCAGTATGTTTATCATCATATATATGTGTATGTGAATATGTGTGTGTGTGTGTGTGTGTGTGTGATATTTAATTTTATTCTCACATAAATCTGGATCAGTGATATCCGAGCCTTTTTCTCTTGTGGTTTCTCACTGCATGCCCCCGATGAGATCTAAATATTGAGAGTTGGGTCTCAAACTAGTTGAGATTTGGAAAAATACCTCTTGTCATCCCAATATTCCTCACATTGAGGGAGAAGAAAAGAGATATGACGGAGCGGGAGGTTCTATTAAACTGTTGCTTGAGGAATCCCTTACATAACAAAAGAACGAGATGATGGATAACTTCACCCATATTCTTTGAAGAATTCCAACATCGGTGGATGCACCTTCAACGAGCAGTTGTTATAGTGGTGAAACTTCGTTCAATATACAAGTTAACTTTGAGATCCCCTTATTTTAATAAAATAAAGATGTAGATGCTTTTGAAAAATGGTTGATTTTGTTAGAGGGTTACTTCTGTGTTAAAAAAATTTCCAACTTTGAAAAGATCACCTTCGCACTCCTTAAGTCCCTCCCACATATTGAAAACTAGTGGGATGGGTGTTTCAAGAGGAATTCAAGGGATGAATCTGAAATATTCAATACAAAACCCACTTAGTCATGTTTTGTCGATGTCGTCAAAAAAGAATTCTACCCTTTCGAAAATTATGATGACCAATACACTTGGTGGACGACATTTCGCCAGAAAAGAGACTAAACACTGTCGGAGCATACCAATATATTCCATACCTTGTGCTCAAATATGGGTATTAGAGACCCCAAATAATATTTGGGTCTAAATTATTGCAGTGGCTGACACAGGTACATTCAGTTGGATATGGATTTCCTGGACATATCCTCACCAGGATTAGCTTACTGATATGATTTCAAGATCAAGCAAAAGTTTACAAAAAAAAATTCTATATTTTGGGTATGTAAATGAACAACAGAAGCCAAGAAAAGTGGCCCTAATTCACAACCCCAAGGAAAAAAAAATGGTAGCTAAAGTCCTCACAACCATTTCAAGCTGCAGGAAAAGAAGGGTAATGGGAAATCGAAGAAGGACATTGGAAAGTGGTTCCAGTTCCAAAAACTACCATTGCACTACACTGATGCAATAGAGGAAATTTCAACTCAAAATGGGCCTCCTAAGGAAAATAATAAAATAATAGTTAAAATAATATTTTTTAATTTTGGGGGAAGAAATGAAAATAACTACTTTTTTGTTGTTATTTTCGACATATCTCCCTGTGTTTTTACTCAAATTTTGATCGAGAGATCTCATTAGATGCAGAATTATGCAAAATTAAATTCTGCATCCAACGAATACCCACACTGTATACTTTGGACGGACCCCACTAGCCTAAAACAAGAAATACCTAAAAAAATGTGATGATGACATTTGAGTAAAAACACAGGGAGATATGTCGAAAATACGAACAAAAAAAGTAGTTTTTTTATGATACCTATCCCCAAATTTATATTAAAAAATTGTTTCAGACCTATACGGTATTTCAAATTTAAATCAATTTCATTGGCTAACACATGATGACATGGAATTTGAATTAGGGTTGAAAGACCCATTTTCAGTTGAAATTTCCTCTATTGAATGTTTCTAAAAACAATCATTGTTGGCTGAGACAAAATCCCTTGATCTAGACTTTGACTCAGACACTAATGCAGAAAAATAAAGGGGAAAATAGATCATTGACGGGGAACCTAGTGCCACCATTGCAACCACAAATATACAACCATAAGAGTCATAGGAACCAAAGGAAGGGGAGCGCCTCTTCCATTCATAACTATGTGTGCACAAGACTCTGCTACATTTCATTGTTGATAGTGGTAGTTAGAAGAACCTCATCTTAGTCGAGGTCATCAAAATATTGAAGCTTCTGATGGTTTCACATCCCCATTCCTACAACATTGGTTGGATGAGCCAGGTACAATACATCTACGTCAGTCAATAGTTCCTCCACTCCTACATCATTAATCCCTTGAAAGATGCGGTAATGTGTGATGTTACCCTGATTAATTTTGTGATGTTCTTTTAGGAAAACTATATATGTGGAAACACCATGTTGTGAATGAATCTAGACCTCATAGTGTCATTATTAATTTGGGAAAGAAACTATATAGGATACCAGAGACATTTCCTATTATTGTAGTGTCTCTCATCACAACGAAGCAATTCTAGAACGTAATCTCCCAAACAAGGAAATTTCTACTCTTCATGGTTCATTCTAAAGGTGAATGAAAGATCACAGGAACATCCACCACCTCCTCATAGAACCAATCTATGCAGCAAAAATAGGTGGACAAGATCGTGGAAGAATATACATATTGTTATCTCCCAAAATAAATTTATTTTGATAGTATGAAGAATTGAATTCATGTAATGAAATATCTGAGTATGAATGACAATTTGAAAGCTGATGTTTTTTATTTGGTTGAAAATTTTAAAAGTTATAGCTTTTGGTGGCTTAGGTGAGGCTTATTATAACTCATTAGCCACCAAAAATCTATGTTTCGGTGGCTAAACGGTTGAACGTGGGGTAAAAGTGAACCACTGAAAGCGGGCTGAGCAAGCATAGTTAAAATAACACTTTCGGTGGCTTAAAAGAGACTCTAGAAGACTCATTAGCCACTGAAAAGGGTCACTTTCGGCAGCTTAGAGAGAGGAAGAGGAAGGATTTTAACCGCCAAAAGCAAGCAGTGAGGAACATTGGAAAAAGTACATTCGATGGCTTAGGTGAGTCTTAGAACAACTCATTAGCCACCGAAAAGGGTTGCTTTCTATAGCTTAGAGAGAGATTCAAATCATAGGATAACCACTGAAAGCAGGAAGATAAGCATTGAGTGAAAAGTACTTTCGGTGGTTTAGACGAAATCTAGGGAATTTCATTAACCACCTAAAGGACAATTTTTTGGGAGGTAAACCGGTTTTTCAGTGAGGCCATTATCTATCGAAAGCAGGATTTCACCACGATGACAGACCTGATCTTAGGTAGGAGCTAGGTGATATCAGTTATTTAGAAGCACATCCAGAGGTCTGTAGACTCTTCCAAGAGGTTGGCTGCTACAATTTCTGTGAAAATATACAAGGCTTCCATCAGCAGGTAGCTGAAGAATTTACTCTCTCATTAGATGGTTCAAAAGTAGTCATAGGCAAAGAGGAGTTTCATATAGATGAAACACTAATCACTGAGGTGACAAAACTCCCTTGCATAGGAGAAAAATGGTTCAAGACCACCATACCAAAAGAGGTGGAGTTCAGTTCTTACTTTAAGCCTGAGCATAGAGGAATAGTGTGGAAAAAGAGTGTGCCATCATCATGGCTGGAGGAGAAGTGGCAACAACTGTTGAAGGCCATTGTGGTCTATCTAACCTGTGAAAGGAGATATAACAGAGCTATGATCTACCATCTCAAGTTGATGAATCACTTCACAAGTAAAAGCCCTCTCAATTTTCCCTTTTACTTACACAGAATTTTAGGAAAGATGGCACATCAAGTGAAATCCCAGCCATCCAAGATTGCTGGCAGGCTATCCCACCATGGTCTTATCTAGCTATTGGTCCAGGATTTATTGAAGAGAAGAAATATGGCTTGGCCTTATTTTCTGTTTTGGAACAGATTTGAGACAGGCCTTTAGCCAGAGGATAAAGGGAAGTCTCCTTCCAAGAAGTCTAGCACACCAAGGAGTGGGAGAAGAAGGAGGAGGGCCATTTCCCTAGTAGCAGCAATAGAACATCCTCCCTCCTCTTCCAAGACCAAGAAGGTAAAAAGGAACATGGAATTTAGTGAGAAGGGCCAAGAGGTAGAAGCACACCATGAGAATATCCTAAATCTACCCTATTGGAGGTATTGGAAAGAAAACTAAAGAGGAATAATGAAACATTGACCAGCAGGAACAGGCTACTGCATAAGTCATACCTGGAGCAGAGAGAAAGATACATTTTCTTGAAAAGGATGAATACAAGGTACCTTAAGGAAAATACTAGATTATATAGGATGGTTAGGCTCCAAAGGTTGCAGCTGAAGGAGGCCAAAGCAAACCCTAGTAGCCACCCCACCTTAGAAACCCTAGCTGAAGTAGCAGTTAGTCTCCAACCTCCTGAAACTAGCCAAGGCACTGTCAATACTCCTAACACAAAGCCTGCAAAAGAAGAAAACTAGGAAAATAGGCCTGAAAAGACATTTTTGAGAAAAACCTAATAATTTTTTAAAAAACAGGGCTTTCAGTGGCTTAGGAGAACACTAGGGTAGTTCATTAGCCACCGAAAGTGCCACTTTTGGCAGCTACTAGTTCCGATATACTAGCCTCTTAACCACTAAAAGCGGACAGAGGCTTAAAAGCAAGTTTTGGCATACATGACCAGTTTTGGGCAACTATAGATGGCTCAGGGACGTGATCTAAAGATGAAAGATGATGAGGGAAGCATCAAAAAGGGGTTTGTTTAATATCTACTATGACATAATAGCACAAAAGGCCACCAACCCTAGCTATCAAAGAGAAATCAGTGGCTTAACTGGGAGATGACCAGTAGCAGTAATCATTAGCAGTTACTTTAGTTATTTAAATGTTCATTCAGTGGACTAAATCTTCATTTTAGTTAGACAAGTAGTTAGGTAGGGTTTCAAGCCCTAATTTGCAAAAATTATTACTTTTGTTTATTTTTGTAAAAAACAGATCCAGGTTTTAGGATCTGTATATTTTGTAAAAGGCTATAAAGCCAAAGACTGATTTTATAAAAAGGTTTGAAATCTGGGATTTATAAACCTATACTATTGTCAGCTTCTCAATTTGCTCATTCTTGAATATAAGCTATTTTGTTATGATTTGTTAAGCC
>LPNX010191786.1:165189-210342 GCA_001517045.1 Pseudotsuga menziesii | reverse complement strand
CTGTCTTTACTGTACTTATGCCTGAATGTGTATTTAGGTTACTTTCAAGTTGATTAATAACTAATAACTGTCATCCTATTGGTGTGTTAATGTGATTTGATTTATAAAGTACCATCCTTATAATGATTTAGCCATTTATATGAATCTATTTTGTATGTAAATATGCCAGCCTGATGAGTTCTCCATCCCTGCACCTTATTGTCAACTTCTGAACAATTGTAACTAAAATCCTTGTAATTGAGTAAGTTTCATGCATGTCATGAGAGTGGAAGGTTATATAGGTCACCTAACTTGATCCATATCAGAAAACCCTAAAAATATTTTCAGTTACCAGCATCCTCGAGCTACAACCTAGAGGAGTTTCCTAGAGTGATAACACATACATATTCACCACACCTCTATGGGTTCTAGTACATTGCCATGTTAACCATTCCATTGATTTGATCCTTGGTGTGCCTTTACCTAATGGGCCAGTATACAGGAATTTCCTAATGGAGAATGAAGAAATCAAACACCATATTCAGGAGTTAATCCAAAAGAGGCACATTCTACCCAACTCCTCACCTTGTGGGAGCCCAATTGTGTTGGTACAGAAGAAATATGGGCCATGGTGACTTTGTATTGATTATTGAGATCTAAGAAAGATCACGGGTCGAAATTGGCATCCCATTCCCTGTATCGATGACCTCCTCGAATAGCTCAACAGGGTCAATTATTTTAGAAAAATTGAGTTGAAGTCCACCTATCATCAAGTGCTAACTAAGAAGACCGATGTTTGGAAGACTTCCTTGAAATATCGGGAAGGAATTTTTGATTGGTTGGTCATTGCTTTCATCTTGACTAATTCTCTAGCAACCTTCATGAGTAAAATGGATGATATTCCATGGCCATTCACTAATTCCTTTTGTATATCTAGATGATATCCTCATCTACAATAGAACATGGGAAGAACATTTGCAGCATATCCACCAGGTCCTCAGCACCCTCCGATAACGCAAGTTATATGTCAATCTAGATAAGTGTTCATTTCATATGGAAAGGATTCTGTATCTGGGATACATCATGGATGAACATGGTGTTCATGTGGATCTAACCAAGATCCTAGCCATTCATGATTGAACGACCCCAACGACTCTCACAAAGCTTCGTAGCTTCCTAGGCCTTGCAAACTTCTATCATAGATTTGTGTTATGCTTATATAATATTTCTTGGTCCCTTAGCTAGGTGACCAAAGGTGGATCTTAGGCCAAGTTCATCTGGTCAAAGCCACAACAACACACATTTGATGAGATAAAGTAGCACTTATCTTTAGCGCATGTCCTTACCTTACCAGATTTTCAACAATCCCTTGAGACTGAGACAAATGATTTGGATTAGGTAATTGGTGCGGTCTTCACTCAGCATGACCATCCAGTGGCATATCACAATGAGACACTTTCAGATACAATCCACAAGTACCTTACCTATGAAAATGAAATGTACTCTATTTTCCAAGCATACTGCCAATGGAATCCTTACATCCTTAGAAAAGAAAAAATCATCCACACTAATCACAAGCCCTTGCAGTTCATGCAAACCCAAGGAAAGTTACATAATGACCGCTACCATAAGTGGTCCATTTACTTGCAGTAGTTCCTGTTGGGTAAAATTATCACTAGTTAATTTACCTTTGATTAATTGTCAACCAAGGTACGTAAACTTCAAGCTGCTACACTATATGTGCAGGCAAGGTAGTCTTAATGCTCGTGCTGATAAGAATTCTAGTCTACTTTCAAATGAAAATGAAATAAATGAAACTATTGCTGTCCTGGATGATGTATGCTAAGGAATCCTAAGTCTGTCATAAAGCAAAGGAAACCAATTTGCTAACTGTCAAACTCAATATGACCTACAGCAACCTATAGAAATATTCCAAAAATGATACTAATCTTCCAAGGAAATTCTAAACTACAACAGTCTATCAAAATAGTATTAAACTACAACCATTTGCAAAACAATATCAAATTGCAACACTATGATTTATTTCTAAGATAAAACAACCTTCTAGGTAAGTAAATAAACCCTTAAACTATAGCAATCTTTTAAAGCACTCAACAGTTTACACTCAGCTATAGTAATAACCTATTCTACAAATGAAAGAGCTTAATCAATAAATGCCTAGTTTCAAAGTGAATCTATCCAGTTGACTTAAAAACTCCACTCTTAACCCTACAGGATCTAATGTCTTTAAACCACTATCACCCTCAAGCAACTATGGAAACAAAGTCTGACTCTTCTTAAATTCTATGTCACTCATAAATGATTGGCAAACTGAAATCTAGCTTGTTGTTGGTGTCAAGTATATTCTATCTGCACCCTATGCTAAGGTTATTCAAAAATACACACTCAAGTTTATTTACCTGTCTTGCAAAATCTGTTTCATACCATAAAGACAACACTGTCAAATCCTTAATGGACTGCAATACTTTGTTTGAAGTTGGTTACAACTCATAAAACAAACAAAAGCATGCTCCAATCCTTACATGACCAATCCAAAAGGCTGCATGACCCTAAATACTCTGTGGATTAAAGTCTTAGATCCTCTGCTAACTTTACAAATACGGCAAATGCTGTTCTCAACACAATAAAAGCACCCTACAGCTTTGCAAATTCGATGAACAAAAGGACTTATAAATCAATCATGTAGCCATTCAATGATCGCTTTAATGCTGGCAACAAAGGAAAGGTGAAATTTCAATTTACTCTCAATTGATTCTATAATAAATCAAAGAAAATTTATCACACAGTTCATCATTGCCGTAATCATTAATAAGCAACTCACACTAAAAACCAAACGAGATTTTAAATACAGATCACTTCTAAATCTATTCTCTGCGCTAGATCAAAATGCAAATGAGATTAACTAATGACCTGCAGGCATGTATTTGATTTTGATTCATAGATGAGAAAAACCATTAATATTTCAGAAAACAATATCAAAAGAAGAAAACGTTACTCTACTACTGTAAAATGCACAATACTAAAATTCCAAGGATTGGTGTTGAAGGGGGCCCTACCCTCAACGCCTTCCAGTTTTAAATCACAACTTTAAAAGAAGATAAATACTAGATATATTGATGAAATAGAGTTTACAATATTTTCTGAGTATCCTCCTTCTCAGGATTTATTTATACATGGATAGATGGGCAAGATCCATCCTAGAATGCAGAGATTTGAGCAACTACCCAGAAAACAGCCAACACCAAATCTGGCAAAACCATGTCTGTTCCGGAAAGGATTTCTCCACATTCATTGAGAAATTCTAAAAACTGTGTGTGGATTAAGGGTAAATAGGGCCATTTGTGAAGTGGGTTTCGAACTGTTTTGAGTAACTCCCAACCGATTGCTTAGAAATTGAGCCCGAAATCAGGTTCTTGATCAAGGACAGGAATGCCACTTTGCCAGATTGCTTGAGATCCATACACTACTAAAAATGGAGGGTAACAACTCCTTGAATGAAGGACATCCATGAAAGAGTGCCTGAGTAATCTTCATCAGCATCTGGAAGGTGATGTGAATCCAAGAGAATCCCCCAAATCACTGGTTCAGCCAGCATAAGTCTTCCTTGGAGCGCTGAGACCACTGCACAAAAGAAACAACGACCCATTAATTGACCAAGTATTTAAATGGATGTTTAAAAGCCCAATTTTATACATAAAACAAGGTAAAGTAAGAAATAAGTAGTTAAAAATCACTTACCAAACCTTATCAATGTTGGTCTCCTCAAAAGCATGACCATGTACAAATCAACATTAATAAAACTGACTATTATGTGGTTTCATAAGATTTAGGCGAGAAAATGTTGTAGTGGACAGTCAAAATAGGAGACCAACAGTTCCACCTAAATATTAAATATAAGAATGGAAGCACAAATTGAATTGTTGATTGGCTCAGTCGACCTCTAGTAGTTGCATAAACCATGGTGCTCAAATCTTGTGTCCATAAGACATGTGGGTGGTCTCAACTATATAACAGTGATCCTGAGTTCTCTACCATATATCAAGACTTATGTGTAGGTACACTAGTGGCATACTTTCATCTTCATAAAGGATTTCTATGCCACTTGGGCGACGTATGCCTTCCTTCAAGAGAGTGTGTGAATAATATTTGGGAAGCGCATTAGGTAGGTTGGTAGGGAACTTTGGCACTGAGAAGACAATGTAGGTCTTGCATAAGTATTTTTACTGGCCCAAACTCTGACAAGACATCAATCGATATATCAGATCCTGTACTTCTTATGCCATTGCAAAGCCAATAGTCGAAAAGAATGAAGTGTACACTCCCATTCCCACTCTGAATGCGCCATGGGAATCCATATCCATGGATTACACATCAGGAATACCTTCAACTAAGCATGGTAATTACTATGTGTTTGTGGTCATGGATCACTTATCTAAGATGGTCATTCTGATATATTTCAAGAAGAGCATCTCTGCCTAAGCCAGTACTAGGATCTTCTTTGAGCATGTTTGGGTTTATTTTGGACTGTCAAAGACTATCATTTCAGATCAAGACAACAGGTTCCTAAGCACTTTCTAGTCTAGTATATGTTCATTGATTCAATTGGATCATGGGAAGAGTTACATGATGTATTTTTGAAGTATTGTGGTAAGAATAAATCTTATGATCAATTTCTTTCCGAAGTTTATAGTTTGAAAAGGGAGAATGATGAGCCAATAACTAAATTTAATTGGAGGTTTCAAAGTTTTTATAACAGTATGCCTACGGAGATCAGACCTTCGGAAAAACTTGCTATGGTATATTATGTTATGGCTCAACATTTAGACTCTTGTCTTTTTCCTGTTAGAAAGGAAATCATCATCTTTAAGACAATTGTTTGAGGATGCAAAAGGAGTGGAGAAGAACATCCGAGCTTGCAAAAAGCTTCGAGATTAGGATCATGTTGAAGATATACAAGCTTATGAACAGGAAGAAGAATGTAGGTATCATTTAGATTTAAGACGGGTCTCTTCATCATTTTCAGATTTTCATATGAACAAGGATATAAATGATGCTTGTCTTGATTATTCAAATCAGTTTGCTGATTTTTTCGATGATAATATACTTTCAGTGGATTGTAGTAGAAATTTCCTAGTTCCTGCTATGAGATTATCATGTTATGAAGAAGAAGTTGCTGCTCTTCAACCTCTTACTATTGATATAAGAAATAAACTAACATTCTTGACTTATGGTCACTTTCAGAATTTTATTTGTTCAAGTTTTGATCAAGGTTTTTATTTAAAGGTCGAGAAGTAGTTTGAAGAGCCCTTGGTTTCCATTCTTGAGCCAAAGTTTAAAAAGAATAGAAATGGAGAGGAACAGAATGCTTCACTTTATGATGAATATAATGAAGACATTGAAGTTTTAAATTGGAAATTTCATGATACCGTGGCTTCTTGGATAGAGTTGTATTTTTCAAAGGTTTCTAATGCTCCAGCTTTTGGCATACTTCCTATTTCTAGTCATAAGTATTAGCTTCCTACAGACTCTTCATTGCATTTATCACATCTTTTGTGGGTTTTCTCAAATGGTAGCATGCATGGAATTATGATTCTCAATCAAATGGTTTCTTGGGTTCACTGGAAAGATGATTACACTTGATTGGGTTGTTTTCTCCGATTAGAAGTAGGAGTAAATAGCAGAATAAGCTCACTATACGAGCATGTATATTGTTTTCAGTATGCTGGTTTGTGGCAATATTTTGTCATTTTAGAGGTATGTGTTCATAGTTTGAGAAAGTTGCAGAGATTTGGTAAATGACTCCATCACCCAATGAATAAGGCACAAGGTCTACATGTTCTGGAAGCCTCACAAGGAGGACTTCATCCTACAAAAAGAGCCAGATGTTATAACTAGATCTTGTTCTTAGTTTATCTATTCTTTTTTTCCTAATTTTCAACCGTTGGTTTAAAATGATTTTACATTTTATGTTGATTTTAAGAACTTTTGACAATCAGTAATTTTTGTTGGATTTAATGCTTTTAATGGTTGAATTATTTCATTAGTTTAGTTTTAAGGTTTGCCTTTTGGGATTATTAGTTAATATGTATATATTTAATCTTTCAAAAACTTATAATAAAATTTTATTCCAAGTTTGCTTTATAATCTAACCCTCATTTTTCAGTCCTTTGTCAAATATTTTCATGAGGAGATTCCTGTAGCAGCTCTGTTTTTCCTATTTTTGTCATTATAATTGGGAGCAAATTACGAGGTGATGGAAATGAATTCTCGAAAAACAAAAGAGGTTTTTGTCCAAAATAGACTCATTCACAAAAACCTCTCTCAGTTATGCAATATATGTTATATTTTGAGAGATTCGAATTCATCTTTGTGGCCTATTTTCAGGGTTCTAATTATTTAATAATTTCTTGTTTTGGTCACACATTTCCAACACGTATTTTGATCAATTGAAGAGGAATTTTTAAAAACCAAGAGAGGTTTTTGTTCATAACGGACTCATTTAAAATAATATCTCTCAGGTTTTGCACAGGTGTCCTGTATCGAGAGATATGAAGGCATATTTGAGACCCAAAATTTTAGAAATTCACCAAATTTGCCCAAATCCGATTTGCTCTTTTTTGGGTGAATTGTCTTTAAATATTTTGAGTTATCATGTAACTAATTGATGTAACTATTTCAAATTTTGACCTCGAAGGTAGTTATGAAACTAATTTACCTTTGTAATGATAAAAGGAAGACAAACATACAGCTTTGTGGTGTGATTTTTCACTCAAGGAGAGGCTTTTAGAGCTTTGATTTCTCAAGCTAGCATTTATAAATCTTATGTATGTGGATGACTATTATTTATTATATGTAAATTAATAATCCCTTTTACCTGTCATGCTTTTTCATTTCTGATCTGGTTGATTGATCAGTCTACAATTTCATTTCATGTTTAAAGGTTTATTCATGTAAATGGTTGTAGCCTGTGGGTGGAATTAGTATTTCATGTGTAATGTTTATGGCTTATTAGGATGTGTTTGATCCCTAGTTTATATAACTTGCATGATTCAGTTCTATATTAGTTTTTGGATGTTTATTTCCTCCTTGTTGATGAATGATTTTAAACCGAAACCCTAAAAACCTATTTTACTTAATTTTATTTTATGAGATTGTGTTGGCTTGTTCTTTAGTAGTCTGAGAACAATTTCTGGCACTAACACCACCAATACTTCCTAATACTACAAAATTTTATTTACAAATAGTTTCTTCCTACTCCTACAGATAAGTATGGTACTACACCCTATTTACCAGCAACTAATGGAAGGAGGCTACAACCCCCTGGTTTTATCAGCTACTACTAAAAGGATGCTACTACACCCTGTTTACTAGCAGCTAATGGAAGGAGGATACAACCCCCTTGTAGGCTTGTAGCCTACCCTTTCACCACCTTTCCACCCTAATATGTTTTTTTCAATCTTCTAGATCTCTTTTTCCTTCAATATCTGTCACGAATTACTTCTACATGTCATTGGTATCTGCCGCTTCTAGTTGCTCCTATGATATGGACTACATATACGATTTCTCTTACTCATCATTATGTCTATAAATACTTTCTAACACATTTTATGTGAAAACATATCGTCACCATTGCGCCTTTTCATTCTTATATCGTTCCTCTTCACGAAAAACTCAATTCTTCATTTTAGCAATTCTTTAACTCTATTTAGGTTTATCAATCATACCTTTCTGCAACAAAATATTACCAAAATTGCCTCTCCATAATAATAATTCTTCACTAAATATTCTTCTTAATTCACAATGATATTTCCTCAATAGATCATTTCTGTATCCATCCTAATTCGTTGATCCATTGTGGACTCATTCTTGTCCATCCATCTAACACAAGATTTTCCTTCGTAATCATATTTCCTCAATTTTTCAATCATCTTTCCATAACAACCTTTCTGCACTATTGATTTCTTGCGAATTCTTCCCCAGCTTTTGATCTGAGATCATATGTAGATTGTGGATTGTGGATTTGCATTCTAACCTTTTTTTTCAAAAGGTCCTTCCTCAATTTCCTTTCCACAACTACCTTCACACAAGATACTTTCCGCTCTATTGATTTCATGTGAACTCTCTCTTGATCATTGATCGTATATCAAATGCGGATTACAGATTATGGGTTTTCCAAAATCCTTAAAATTTCTTCCATAGTTTTCTTTCCACAAGATTTTTTCACGCCATCACTCTTATGCAGACTCTTTCCCAATCGTCGATCTTTAGATCAAATGTGGATTGCAGATCGCAGGTTTTTTAAATTTCTTGAAAATACTTTTGCAATATTTCTTTCGCACCGTCGATCTCTTATGGATTATTTCCTGCCTGTCAATACCACGTATTGCGAATTACAGGTTTTCCAAATTTCTTGAAAATAATTCCGCACTTTCATTTTTCGTAATTTTTCCTCTGTGCTATCGATCTCTTGTGGAATATTTTTCGATCGTCGATCTTACGGATTGCAGATTGTGGAATGCAGATTGTGGGTTTCCCAAATTTCTTGAAAATACTTCAACAATTGTTCTTCCATGTTGTCTATGTCTTGCACAATATTTTCCAACCATCGATCTTATGGATTGTGGATTGCTTAATGTGGAACCACACTTTCCCATTTTGGACCTCTGCAATTCTCTTCCGCAACTTTGGTTCTGCATTTCTTATGAACCATCAATTTCCTTACGGGTTCACTCCTGACCGTTGATCTACAATCAAATGCGTATTGCAGATATTCACTTTTTTGTGCAGAAATCATTCACCACCATTGATGTTCTCAAAATCATCCTCCACTATTTCTCTTGATTGATATGGACCGTCCAATTTTTCACTTCACTCTAGGGTTTGGGAATGTTATTTTCCACGCATATTTATTTTTCAAATATTATTATAGACTATTGATCTTTGTCTGTTGAATGATTTGGGATGTTCAAAATTTCTTTGGCACTTAGTACTATTATCTTCTAGTACTTGCTTTGTGGATATTTCCCTTGTCATCGACCTTGTCACTGCTTTTCTTATTTGAATTTGCAATTCCTCTTTCTTTCACTAATTCCACCATGTCATCATGTTTTTGCTGGTTATTCCTTTGTCATTGCTGAAATATTAATCCACATAATGGATCCTTTTTCTTTTAATAAGTTCATCATGCTATTATTTCTATTAGTTATCTCTTTGTCATTCCTAAACTCCTTTCACGTCAATGACACATATATTCTCAACAGAAGTTCGACTATCATAAAGTTCCAATTAAGTAGACCAATGTCTGGAAGACTTTCTTCAAGTCTCAAAAAGGCATTTATAAGTGGTTAGCCATGAGTTTCATCTTGACTAATTTCTCCAACAACCTTCATGAGGATGATAGATGACATTCTTCAGCCATTCACCAATTCCTTTGTGGGTGTATATCTAGATGATATCCTCGTCAACAATAAAACATGGCAAGAAGCATATCCTCTAGGTCCTCAGTGCCCAATGAAATAACACATTATATGACAATCTAGACAAGTGGTCATTTGGAATGGAAAGGGTTTAGTATCTAAGATACATCATGGATGAACATGGTGTTCATATAGATCCTTCCAATATCCAATCCATTCGCTATTGGTCAATCCCAATAACTCTCACAGAGCATTTCAAGTTCCTAGGCCTTACAAACTTCTATCATAGATTTGTGTTGGGATTCTTTGATATTGCTTGGTCCCTTATCCAGGTGACCAAAGGTGGATGTAAGGCCAAGTTCATTTCATATAGGACACACCAACGCGCATTTGAGGAACTAAAACAATGCTTATGTTCAACGCCTATCCTTACCTTACCATGTCTGTAAAAACCCTTTGATATCGATACAAATGCTTCATACTATGACGTTGATATGATCCTCACTCATCATGGCCATCCAATGGCATATCATAGTGAGACACTTTCAGATACAGTCCATAAGTACTCCACCTATGAAAAGGAAACATACTCCATTGTCAAAGCATGCCTCCAATGGAATCATTACATCCTTGGGAAATAAACAATCATCCACACTAATCACAAGACCTTGTAGTTCATGTAAACCCAAGGAAAGCTATAGAATGACCACAACCAAAAGTGGTCCACTTGTAGTATTTCCACACAAACATTAAATATAAGAAGGGAAGAACTAATTGAGTGGTTGATTTCCTTATTCAGCCTCAAGTATCTTCATTAACCACAGTGCTAAAATCTTGTGGCCATGATACCTATGGGTGGCCTCAACTATATGACAGTGATTCTAAGTTCTCTCCCATCTATAAATCCTTATATTTTGCAACAAAAGCGGTAGACTTTAATCTTCATAAAGGATTGCTATGCCACCTAGGCCATGTCTATGTTCCTTTAAGAGAGCATATGAAGATGATTTGGGAAGTTTATTATAGTATCATGGAATGGAACTTTGGAACTGAGAAGATAGTGGTAGTCTTGAAGAAGTATTTTTATTAGCTTAAACTCCCCACTTGAATTTTATGATGTTATTTTAGGACAACTATATATGTGGAAACTTCATATTCTGAATGTTTCTAGACCTTGTAGTGTCATTATTACTTTGGGAGAGAAACTCTACAGGACACTAGAGACCCTTACTGCTATTGCAGTGTCTCTCATCACAATAGAGAATTGCAAGAAGGTAATATCCCATACAGGGAAATTAGTACTCTTCATGGTTCTTTATGAGGGTGAATGAAAGATCACAAAAACCTCCACCAACTCCACATAGAACCCCTCTGTAGCAGAAATCGGTGGACAAGATCATCGAAGCATACAAATACATATTCACCACACCTGTCGATGTTCCAATACATTGCAAGGTCAAGCATTCCATTGATTTGACCCCTAACATGAATTTACCTAATGGGACAATATACAATCATTCCCTCATGGAGAATGAAGAAATCAAATGCCATATTCAAGAGTTAATCCAAAAGGGGAAAATTCGACCTATCTCCTCACCTTCTGTGAGCCTAATTGTGTTGTTAAAGGAGAAAGATGGGACAATCCCTGGATCACGACCTCCTCGACCAGCTCAAGGGGGACAAGTATTTCAACAAGATTCACCTAAATTTTGTCTATCATAAAGTTCCAATTGAGCAGACTGATGTGTGGAAGAGTTTCTTCAAATCTTGAGAAAGATTTTATGAGTGGTTAGTCATTCCTTTCATATTGACTAATGATACAACAATATTCATGAGGATGATAGATGACATTCTTCATCCATTCACCAATTCCTTTGTGGGTGTATATCTAGATAATATCCTCATCGACAGTAGAAAATAGGCAGAAGCATAACCGCTAGGTCCTTAGCACCCTATGATAGAACAAGTTATATGCCAATATGGATAAGTGGTCATTTGGAATGGAAGGTTTCAGTATCTGGGATACATCATGGATGAACATGGTGTTCATGTAGATCATTCCAAGATCCAATCCATTTGCTATTGGTCAACCCCTACAACTCTCATAGAGCTTTGCAGGTTCCTATGCCTTGCAAACATATATCGCAGATTTTTGTTGGGATTCTCTAATATTGCTTGGTCCCTTATCCAAGTGACCAAATTTATATATAAGGCCAAGTTCATCTATTCTAGGCCACAAAAACATGATTTTGAGGAGCTAAAGCAATGCTTATGTTCTACATCTATCCTTAACTTACCATGTCTGTAACAACCCTTTGAGATTGAGAAAAATTATTCAGACTATGAAATTGGTGTGATCCTCACTCAGCATGGCCATCCAGTGGCATATCATAGTGAGTGTTTTAGATACAGTCCACAAGTACCCCACCTATGACAAGTAAACATACACCATTGTCCAAGAATGCCTCTAATGGAGGCATTTCATCCTTGGAAAATAAACAATCATCCACACTAATCACAAGACCTTGTAGTTCATGCAAACCCAAGGAAAGTTATAGAAGGATTTCCACCAGAAGTGGTCCACTTGAAGTAGTTCCAACGGAACATTAAATATAACAAGGGAAGACCTAATCAAGTTGTCGATTTCCTTAGTCAAAATCCAGTAGTTGGATTAACCACGGTGCTAAACCATTACAACCACGAGACCTATGGGTGGCCTCAACTATATGATAGTGATCCTAAGTTCTCTATCATATATAAAGCCTTATGTGTGGGTACACAAGTGGAAGAGTTTCATATTCATGAAGGATTTCTATGCCACCTGGGCCATCTCTATGTTCCTTCAGGAGAGCGTATGGAGATAATTTGGGAAGTGCATTATAGTAGGGTAGCAGGGAACTTTGGAACTGAGAATATAGTGGTATTCTTGTAGAAGTATTTTTATTATATTAAACTATGACAAGACATCGGTGGATATATCATATACCACAGTTCATGTTCCATCATGAAACCAATAGTAAAAAAAAAGGGATTGCATACCCTATGTCCACTCTGAATGCACCATGGGAATCCATATCGATGGATTGGATGTCAATACTACCTTCAACTAAGCATGGTAATGACTATATGTTTGTGGTCATCGATATATTGTCTAAGATGTCCATTCTGATAGCTTGGAAGAAGAGAATATATGGTAAATCCACTGCTGAGCTCTTCTTCAAGAATGTTTGGGTTTATTTTGGGATGCCATAGACAATAATTTTAGATTTGGACAACAAGTTCCTAAGAACTTTCTAGTCTAGTTTATGGTCACTGATGGATAACAAGTTCGCCAAATCGATTGCCTTCCACCATCAAACCGATGGTGAAAGAAAGGTATTCAACCAAATTATTATGCATATTCTAAGAATGTACAATTCTAAAAATCCTTGCACATGGGATGATATCCTTATATTCAGCATTGCTTTAAATAATCTCTTTATATCTCTACCAATTACATCCCATTTCAAGTTTGTCTAGGTTTCCAACCACTAGCCCCAATTAATGTAGCTTTGCTCCTTGCATCCACACAGGAGCAATATTCCCATGCTCAGGATGATGTTGATAAGGTCACCATATTTCTTGAATGAATCCAACACATCCAAAAATAGGTACATGACATTTTGGAAAAGGCCATACTAAGTATAAGAAATGACATGAACATCATCAAGTTCCACACAAGTTCTAAGTAGGAGATAAGGTTTGGTTGCATTTTCATAAAGAGGGGATCACATGACCTCCTCGATGGCTTCATCCACTTAGATATGGTCCATACAACATCACTAAGGAATTTGGTGACAATGCCTTCAAATTGAGGATTCCTTCATTCATTGTCATGCACCCATTATTCAATGTGGAGCTCCTTCGACCATATTTTGCACCATTGTTGGACACCTTGGAGGTGGAAGAACAATTGACACCTACAGAGATTAGTCCTGAATACATGGAACAATAAACCACTAATCATATCATGAACACACAAGTTAATGGAATATGCTAGAAGAATATCCAACTCTATTGATTTGTCAAAGCAAGAAGGATCCTCCACCAAGACAAGTGGCTCACCAACAGTCAAGTTCAGTAGAAGTTTCCCCATTTGATTGGGGGACTCAATACAATTGACACTATTTCTTCCTAAGGGGTAGGAATAATACACATGGGTATAGGTGGCCAACCACCTATTCGACTAGCTCAAAGCAGTTTTCCATTTTGGCAATTTTATTGTAATTTTCTACGGCTTTTCGAAGCCTAAACTTCTAGGGCCATTTTGAGGCCCTAAACAACATTTGTTGGTGATTTTAGGGAGAAGGGGAGAAGGTGGGGTGATGAATGGTTTCCATGACATGCATTGTTTCCTAATCAAAAGTTTTAAATATCACATAGACATTTCCAATGGAATTTCGGGCGCCCAAAACAAAGATCATATGCAAAAGTTATGACCCCGAGAATTTGATTGTTAAACTAACCACCTCGAGGTCACAAACTTTATGATGATTCATATCCTAGGGATAGGTTTATGGTTTCTACCTCTCCAAGGATTTATCATAAACAAAACCCTTTTTCCTCCTTTTGTATTCAGCTTGTCACTAGTGAGCATAGCCACCACATCTCTTCTAAGAGATACATCTACCACCATTCTAGATTTTTTTTTTTACAATTTGTTTCGTTTCATTCATTTAATAGAATATGAGTTTATTGTATCAATGTGTTTATTGTGATATATATTTTCATGTGAATATATATGTTATATTCCATTTCATTCTCAAATAAATATTAATCACCATATATGCCAAAAAATGTACCCTCGAGTATCCATAACTTTGAAGGGAAAAGGGAGATGATCCTACCAACCACATAATCTCTTTCCACCTATGGTGTTCCTCCAACATTATAGTGGAATATTTGGTATGCCTCCATATATTCCAAATAAACTTAACTGGCACAACTACAAAATGGTACATAAATTTGACAATAGTCTCTCATGCCACATTTGAGACCATCGTCATGCCATTCCTATCCTACTTTACGTTTCCAATAAGGCATGATCTTGTCCTTGAATTTCTCACATAGTTTTGATAAAACACAACAACACACACAATGGACCATATCCATGAATGGCATCGTCATCACACCTTGTGAAAAATTGATTTTCAACCTCCCTTCCTTTTGGATTGGATTCATAATCATTCCAACAAACTACCGCAAAGGATGTACCTACCTCAATTCCACAAAACAAGGAAGAATCAATTCTCAAATCCCAACACTTTGACCTCATATATTCCTAATTAGGGTACTTGTGCACTGTACTACTAGATTCCCCTCAAAATTGATCATTAGATCCTCCCATTGTAGGGATGTCACATTCCATGGATGAGATTATTGGTTCCATTTCCTCCCAAGGTAAATTTCCCTAGAAACCAAATCTTGCACCACCCCCCATGGTGGAGAAATATCCATGTATCACCATTGTGTCGACTCACACTATAACTGTACCAAATCTCTCATTTGGAAATCCCTAGTACATACCATACAACCATGTCTACCTAAGTAAAATCCAAGTACCATGGGTCACTCAACCACAAATTGCACCATATATTCCTACATCCACTTCATATGTAGTGCAACCAACATATATCCAACCCCCAAGGTATAATTCTTATTACCCATAACCTTGTCCTCCCAAAGAGATAGCCATGGCTCATATGGGAGTCAAATTTCTCCAACCTTCTATGCAACAACAAGCTCAATAATTTTAGCAGTTGAATATCACCAATATCCTACATCCCCATAATGAAGGGAAGAAGACGGGAAAGGACATACATCCCCAACAACAAGAACAAGGGGAAAACTAAGTTTCCCAAAAGAACCAAAACCAGTGTAACCCAACCCCACATTAGAGAAATCCCCCTAATCAAGGAAAGAACTCAAACATGAGGAAAAACTACCATTTCTTGATATGTGGTGAGTATGGTCATTACACTCACAATTATCCACTTATCCTAAACTATCAACAGATATTGGGAGCCAAGAAGAAGAAACCCACAAACCCTCCTCAAAAACTTTATGGACGGCAACCCCAGTATATTGTTTTGCAACAACCCTTTTCCAATCAAGGGGTGGTTACCCAACAACCAGATCCTCTTCCCGTAGGTGAAGGATATTTCCAAAACATTTATATGAACTTGTTGTCATTCAACTTGCTATATACCTTTGCTAAAGGTTACATCAATGTTGATACCTCACCCATTATTGAAGAGAATTCAGTCCCTTAAAGAGGACCTTTATAGATCCTATACCCCGACATCAAGAAAATTTTGATGATACCCAAAGCCCCACTAAGGAATACCCCTTATAACACCCACATGAAGGCTACTCATACGACAAAATTGTCAATGATTTGCTACAATTACCATCCGCCATGTCAACATTAGAAGTAGTTCAATCATTTCCTTCTCAATGAAAGGCACTCTTGAATGCACTATGCATTTTCTACCCTTTTGATGCAAACCTTATGAATTTTGATATCAATAAGGGTGAACCACAACTTGCCTCATCGATCACTTTTCAAGTACTAGTGGCGGTAAAAAACATCATCATCCATCGATGCATCATCGATAAATGCACATCCACATGAATAATTTCTTCCAATGTGTGGAATTTATTGGGCTCCCCTGATTTATCCCCATCCTCTATTTCTCTCTGCCCATATGGCAATATACCGTCCCAACCATGAGGATTGTACCAAAATTTTCACATTTATCTGGGGGGGCAAAATGGTGATGATCATTGTTGAAGTCATCATTTCCGATCTTGAATACAACATCCTCTTGGGGTGTAGTTACATGAATGCTATGAAGGAAGTATCCTCCTTAGTGTTTCATATCACGACATTCCCATTCAATGGGAAGGTGGTCACCCTTGAAAAAATAAACTACTACAACCCCCATGCATCTATTAATATTGAAAATGAATTACCCACAATAATAAAGGAAAACATAACACCCTATGTTGAGATAATCCTAGGTGTCTACAAGGATTCTGAACTCTTAGGGGCATTATCAAGACCTCCTCCTAAAATCCCCCCCATACTAGAGGGCCTCATGTGTACCCTTTCCACCATATAAAAATAATATTACACCTATGGAACATCACCATTAGCAACCCCATCAAATTATGACATTGAAAAAATATTGAACCCTTTTGTGCCATTGATGTTCCAAATTCCATTTTTGTACCCTCGACATGGAGCACCATTAATGGCCTAATTAACACTCCTAGGATTCATGCTAGGACTCCCTGTGTGGTACCTTACGTCACCCTTCTAGAGATGGCTTCAAAACCCATCACCCTTTACGATATGGTGTCGATACAATGAGTCACCCCTATGACTCAACCCCCCCAATTCACAACCCCTATGACTCAACCACTAATGGAAATCACCAAACCACAAAATTGAGGCATTATTCAACCCAATCCAAATACCTCCACCAATAGGGGCACAAGTCATCTGAATTTGAAACCCCCCTCCCCAACCAACCATGCCTATGAATCTTCATCAATGACACCTAAACTCAACATGAAGGGTTCCACCCAACAAATATTCAAAGATCCTATAATGCATGATACACCTACCATGTGGGTCACACCCCCATGAATTGTGTGTGGCCAAGAAGGTAATGCAATAAATTTGTGCCCTACCTTACCTAAGATAAAAAATTTCCCATGCCCCTTAAGTTGAGACTAGGGGAACCTCAAACCCCAGAAACCCTAAGCCCAATCCTTATGCACCAACTGGGCATGTTCATTTTTTCCTGTACATGGGAACTACACACCACTTCACTTATCTCGCTTGATTTTGGAATGCATTAGAAACCATTCGCCTTACTCAACCCTTGGAGGAGGAGATACCAAAACTTCTGAACACAAATACTACCACTAACATTGTCAGGAGAATCTCTCCACCACTATTTAAAATCCCACCTCACATCTTGAGCCAAGGTCATGTTACTCACCCATGTCGAGAGTGTAAGCTAATGTCACACCATACCTTTTAATGTCCATTTACAAGTACCTTCTCCACCCTCTAAGAATAAAAAATCTGTCTTGTGGACAAACTCAGACCCATAGGTATGGTCCTCTCAACGTTGGTGGAAGAAGATGATACCTTTATAAAGAGTAGTGATGAGGAATGCATCCCTGTGGTATTCCTTTCATGGGGGAACCAACCCCCATCTCAGCTACCCAAACTACCTGAACACCCATAGGAATCAATTCTTCCTCCTCCTCCTCCCACTCATCATGATGCTATTTTATTCCTCTATAGTGTTGATGTTTCATCAACTCTTGGATCCATAGCAATGGAAAATACCCTCCCTTGTACCACCACTACCACGAGTACCAATCTATCCTCAAAAGACTCATTCTCTTCCAACAAGGACATGCTCAAATAATGTATCTTTCCCATAGATGAGGATATTATGAATGCCATGAATATTTATAGACCCCATTGGAAAAGTATTATCATAGGTATTCCTTCGCATTATCTTCGATGATATCCTAATAGTATGCTATTGAATCCAAAGAATTCTTACCACCAAAGCATGTCGTTTGGTTAAAAAAACCCATTCCTTCCACTGATGCTTTCGAAGAGGGTAACTTTTCTAACATATCCCCTACTATTTAAATAGACATATCTACTACCCATGGGGTGGTTGAAAACATTTCCATTGATACATCATGTTCCCCATAAAATATTACAGGATTTACCACCCTCTTCAAAGAATTTTGGGATGTCTTTGCATGCTCATACCCTGAAATTCTTGGCCTTGACCTGGAAATTTTCGAACACCACATCAACACATGGGATATCTCCATCCAAATTTCACAAAATAGATGGCTAGTGCACCCTTATAAGGTCCCCTCCATCAAATATGACATTGAGAAACTCTTACATGATGGATTCATTTATTCTATCACTTACACCTCATCGATGTCCAACCCAGTCCCCATGAACAAAAAGCAAGGCACCATTTTGGTATGTACTCACTTTCACGATCTCAACCTTGCATGTCCCAAACATAATTTTCCTACCCAATTTATTGACCATATTGTCAATTCTTGTGTCAACAACGAGATACTATGCTTTATGTATGGTTTTTCTGGTTACAACCAAATACAAATCCACCCCAGGATTAGTGCAAAACTACATTCACCACCCCATGGGGGACCTTTTCCTACAAAGTTTTTCTTTTTTTTCTAAAAAACATAGCTTCCACCTTACAACATATGTGTTTAATGACCTCACATAGATAATTTTATCCTTCCTATATGACCTCACAACTAATTCAAAGAAACAAGTAGATCACCTCCACGATCTATGCACCATATTTACATGATGTCACAAATACAATATCCACCTAAACCCACTCAAGTGTATATTATTCCTCATCGCATGACATCTCTTAGGATTCATTGTTTCACAAGCCAACATCACCATGGACTCCTAAAATTTTAATCCATCATGGACTTACAACCCCCATGAATGGGGCGCTAGTTGCAGAGCATCCAAGAAAAATCCAACTTCCTATGTTGCTTTGTCCTATAGTACGACACATAGGCCCATGGATATTTTTGGATACTTAAAAAATACATCCCTCTCAAGTGGGATGACCATTCCCAAATCTCTTTCAAAGAACTAAAACAAGAACTAGCCTCCGCACCATTGATTTCCCCACCTAATTTCAATTAGGGATAATTTTAAGGAACCATACGTATTTAAAAGTGTATAAATGTTGGAGAATCTTACCAATTCTTAAAACATCATCTATAAAATGTTTGGAAATACCTTTGAAAAAAAATTTCAATTTCCAAGGATTTATATCGTTTACATAATAATTTGGCGATTTTTAGGGTGAAAATGTTTTACCCCATCAAAATTGGGCAAAACAGGGATTAAAAAAATGCAAAATGGTGAATCTTTTTTTGGAGAAAAACATGGAAAAATAGTCCATGGGATAAATTTCTCCCCTAAAATTATCCTTGATTTCAATAAATATTTCAATCTTTATGTATCATCCTCTACTTGTGATTTTTATATAATTATAGTTGTACAAGATAATGATAATACTAAACATGTCAATTATTACATCAATAAGACATTAGATTTCCCTTCCCTCAAATACACCCATGATGAGAAAGTTGCGCTAGCTATCATCATTTTTGTACAGAAGTTGTGCCATTACATTTTGCTACGCAAGACTACTATCATAGTAGACTCTAATCCAATTAAATACATACTTAGACATCAGATCATCAATAGAAAGTTTGCATAGTCGATTGTAACCCTGAAGGAGTTCGATCTCAATTTTACAACCCCTAAAAGAAAAAATCCTTAGCTCTTGGCGATATCATTACAAATCTACCCCATGTTACAGCAAGTGAACCAATGAACTATGACTTACTTGATGAAAACCTTTTCAACATCACCACCAATGACCCCTAGTACGATCATATACTTACTTACCACAAGACTCAAAAGTTTGTCCCCCATTTGTATCATGAAAACAGACATTGCATTCACCACCAATCCTTACGATATCTCCTATTAGGATATGTTCTCTACCGATGAGGCATCGATACAATTTTACGATTTTTTTTGTACAACAGTGAGGAAGAATAAGTTCTCAACAATTTCCATAGTGGCACATGTGATGGCCACCTCTCTAGCTTATCCACCTCCCAAAACATCCTCTATGAAGGGTGCTTTTGGAAATCCATCTCAAAATAATGTATCTACACAGTCAAAAAATGCACCAATTTCCAACTTTTCACTTCCAAAACATGACCCCTTCGAATCCCTTGCACCTTGTGATTACTATAGGCCCCTTCTACAAATTGATCATTGACTAGATGGAATGTCACACAAACTCCACCTAAGGACACAAGTACATCATTGTATCAGTCAACTACTTCACCAAATGGGTGGAAGCCATGCCTAACATTGACTACAAAAACACCAATATTGTACAATTCTTCTTTAACCATGTCATAACACAACTTGGTGTCCCAAAAGAGTTAGTATTAGATACTATAAAACACTTCAAGGTTCAAACTTTCAAATATTTATATCACCTACTAGGATTCAAACATGACTTCTATACCCCATACTATCCTCATGAAGAAAATGGCCAAGTGGAGGCAATAAACAAAGTTCTCAAAAGTATTCTACAACTTACAGTCGATAAGAATAAGTCTAATTGGAACCACATGTTCTTCCCCACCCTTTGGGAATACATAACATCAGTCAAAACTGCTACTAGGTTGATACCATTTCACTTAGTCCATGGAACCAAAGTCATCCTTCCTATTAAGTTACAAATTCCCACTCTCTAATCAACTATTGAGTTATCCTCCGATACTCTGGCTCTAGAACAAGTTCACCCTATAATGCCTACATGAGGAACAAAATGATTTTCTCCAAAAAAATGAAACCATGAAGCTTCGATCCAAATCCCAATATTACCATCATACCTGCCCACACACATTTAGCAAGGGTTATTTTTTCCTCGTATATTCCAAACTAGTGCCAGGAAATTTTTTACCTAATTGGACCAGTCCCTTTGTCATCTAGTGATGTCTCCCCAATGGGGAATATTTTTTTCAAGACTCGAAAGGTATAACACTCAATAGCTTGGTCAATGGGATGTATTTGAAAAAATTATATCTACGCAATAAGAACCCACTAGGTGCATCATATTTTGAGTTATTACTTTTACATTGTTCATACCTTTGTATTGTCCCTTACTAGACTTGGGTATATGTGTCATGTGTGTACGGCTACACTGAAAACACCCACATCAACCACCATAAAAAAATACAATCCTCTACTCTCAATAATTATCACGGAACTTGCCTCTTGGCATCACTATTTCCATATGATAACCATAAATGTGACACCATTTTATGTGAATCAATTTCTTGGTTTTAATGTTCCATCAACATCAAAACTGAGGACCTCTATGTACCCCCATGGTTGTTTTCCCTCAACAAACCTTCATCGTAATCGACACCCGTTATGTTGATCCCCTGCAAGCTCGAGGAATTTGTACCCCAACAAAGTAACCTTCTAGAAGCCAAATACTTTATAGCTACGCATTTAATCCCCTACTTCAAGTAATTCCAAATAATCAAATTCCTCGGCACCAGTGAAAAAAAATATTTCACTGTGGCCTTAACATCCCCCCCGTAAGCATTTAACCCATCTATAAGTCTCCTTCATATCGTTACCTTCACTATCACAACAGTGGGTCCTCCTCCCCAAGAGCCTGCAATTTCTATTCAAATATTCATGCATGAACATTTTGCATGACATTGATTCATGGGGAGCTCATATTCGCGTTTGGAAACCACTCCTCACTTCATCTTGGAAAATTTCCCCAATTCACTCAAAGCCGTGGGAAAACTTCCCATCATCAAATTGAATCCTCGATCCACCAAAAATCATGGGAGTCCCACCCATTATCAAATTGGTCCCGAAATATTCCCAAAACCATGGGGACCCCACCAATTATTCTTTAGGTATAAATAGTTCCCAACTCCACTTACACATGGGAACCAATAAATTATTTTGGAAGCAATCCCCTAGTCTCCTTTGATTGATGACATTGAATTCTCTTGGTACGTCATAATAAAATATTTGTCATTCCTCACTCTCTCAAGTATTGTGTTCCTAACAAATCCCTTCATCTTTAGTTTGTGTCCCTTCGTAACATCCCCACTTTAAGTATGATACAGTTATCTCTTACCCTAGTCTATCATGAATTAAAGGAAGAATTATCCCCATGCTTATCATCTAGTCTTGTGTTAGGTCAGTCGATATCACTATTGGTTACAACATGATCTTGGTTCATTAAGATATTTGTCATGTAAAGAGTTTCAACTCTCGTAGATGCCAAAACCTCACATTCTAAGAGTGAAGAACTAGCAATTATACCTTGGTATTCCTTTCAATCACTATAAGTGATTTCCTTGGACTAAGTAAGGAGAGTCCTTAGTACTCCTTAACTTGGTATTCTCCCCTATTCTCAACAATAATGCGTTTACTCACATAGGTCAGAGTCCTACATTTTGAAGGTAGTAGTGTTCACATTTTAAAATTATAGTTGCAGTAGATATGGTAGAATTCAATATCCTTGACTTCATAATCCTTTCGCACACCCACCCCTGTGGGAGTCTTTAAATTCTCAGTAGTTTCGCTTCTTTAGAACTACTTATACATGTTCTAGGTTCATGCATCCTTGCATGTATTGATGCCACCTTCCTCCATGACCATAGTAGTTTATGAGGGATACCTTGATATATTCATTTTGTAGCCATTCTTGCATACTTTTCACAAACACGGGGATATCCACCTTGTTTGTATAAAAACAAAACATGGGAAAAATTTCCCCTTTGGAAGGTCACTTTTGTCCACATAGTTTTAAGAACCAAGAGAAAAATCACATAAGAAACGATGATGCATTATCATCTCTATAGTACCCTCTAAACCTCATACATGAGTAGGAATCTATTATCACAAAAAACTCACATGCCTACGACAATTTCATGGTTCAGATGGTAAAGCATAGTTGACATACAAAATGCAACTAGCCAAAGACACATTCACAAGATCCAAAGAGCACATTGAGTCCAAAATGGACCCAAAAAAATCAAAAGCAACAACCGCCTGGATTAAGTTCTGGTTACACACACTATTGCACGCACTTCTAGAACAACACCCATGCTCCAACACGAGAATTCCTTCGATATTGGCTCATTTGACACAAAACGTGTGATCTCTCCCACCAGTGGTGCATTGAAGGCTTATGAAAGCTACCCATTTGAATTCTAATTTAGCCTCTCATACACTTGGTTGACTTAAATGGCCTCTTAGTGTACTTTGGATCAAAGGGTTCACACTATCATCTTTTCATTTCTTGTCCACCTCTTGGCCTATAAAAGAAGGCCATGGGAATTCTTATTGTAATATTATTTTTTAACTAGGTTATTTTTTTGGAATTGAGACTAAGATTCATCCTAGCTCACCTCTTCCCTCTTTCCATGTATTCCCAAATATCCCTTCCCTCCTTCCCTCAAGGGGCAAGTTCTCTTCTCACATTTGGATCATTAACCAGTCTACAAACATTTTTGGACAAGAAAGGCCACCCTCAGAAATATTTTTTTCCTCCTCTTGGATATCACATATCGAAGGTGTTGTATTAGCTTGACCATTGGGCAATATACTAGTGATTTCGCTCACATTGACTGTTGGGTTTTGCATCCTCTACTCCCTTTTCTATTTTGTTTAAGTTTTGTTATCATTTTATTTGTTTTATTTTGTTTCCCTATATAAATCTATTATAGGATCACTTGGGGTCATCCAACCACCACCTAAATGGGATCCAAATACTATAATGTCACTTTTTGAAGTTTTATTAAATGACCAATTTTTCCCTGTTTTCCCTATTTCGACCTTTGACTAGTTTTGATGTATAGGTCTCCAAATTGGTCCAAATGCTCCCAAATATTGACAGAAGGTATATGAATTATATTAAGGTTTGAATATTATGTTCGGGGAATATTTATTAGCCCCTAAAGGATTATACAAACTTGTTTAATATTATGGTCGAGGTAGGAGCTGTGGCTAGTAATTTGGGGTTCTAATTCCACCACAATGAATACTAAAAATGGATTCCCAAATGGACTCAATCCAACTCAAATTTCTGAATTGAAGTAGGGGACAAGTAAATGAAATCAATATGAACGCATATGAACAACCATTCAAATTTTAAAGTCTGCTATAACTCCCTTAAATCTGATCCAAAAAGACTAGTTTCAACCTTGGGGGAAATGATAGGAAAACTTCTCCAAATGCTATGAAACTCAAAAAAAAAAATCCAAATTCTTATGTGCTAAATATTATACTCATATAATCCATCAATAGCAATCCATTCATCCATAAACCATCAGTATTTCACGTATCCATTCAAATCTATCAACATTATATTGGTTCACAAAAAGGTAGTGGGGAAATGGCACTGTTTCTTCATTGATTAAAATTTTTACCTGAAATATTTCAGTATTTTGACCTGATATTCTTCTGAACTTGAAATACAAAGAATTTACATCAGAACATAAAATAGAGGGTCATTATAAGCTCCCCCAAAGACATCAATATCTCACCAAATGTGCCTCAATCCATAGAGCAAGAATATGATGAGAAAAATTGGAATAAATGAAAGAACAAGCTGATATTTTAGTTTCCAAGAGCTTCCCTATAGATTTCACCTGTAACTTTTGAATCCATTAAATCTCCATGAAATACCTTAGTGGCCTCTTCAAACACCAATTTGGATGGGAACCTTTCACCCTCGAAATTGGCTAAGGAAAGAACTAGTCATTAGAGGAAATTTCAACTCAAAATGGGCCTCCTAAGGAAAATTAATAAAATAATAGTTAAAATAATAAAATAATATTTATTAATTTTGGAGGGAAAAAAGAAAAAACTACTTTTTTGCTCGTATTTTCGACATATCTCCGTGCGTTTTTACTCAAATTTAGTTCAGGAGAGCTCATTGGATGTGGAATTAAATTACACATCCAACGAGTACCCACTCGGCATAATTTTTATGGGCCCCACTATCCCAAAAAATAAGAAATACTTGAAAATTGTGATGATGATGTCATCATCACATTTTTTTAGGTATTTCTTGTTTTGGGGTAGCGAGGCTCGTTAAAAGTATGCCGAGTGGGTACTCATTGGATGTGAAATTTAATTCTACATCCAACAAGCTCTCCCGATCAAAATTTTAGTAAAAGCACAGGGAGATATGTCGAAAATACAAACAAAAAAAGTAGTTTTTTTATGATACCTATCCCCAAATTTATATTAAATTATTTTTCAAGAGGTGCTCCCTTTTTAAATTTTAAATAATTTTGATTGGCTAATACATGATGACATGTAATTTTTATTATTTTTGGAATGCCCATTTTAAATTGAAATTTCCTCCAATGCATCCACTAGCTCTATCAATTAATAAATGTATTTTTCTCAAATAACCAAAATATCTTCTCTTGGTTGATTCCTGAATTTTATAAAAAACCTTATCCTTATAAGGTTACCAATCCATCCAAAAACTCAATCCAATTCTAATTTGGGTTTGTGCTCACGATTTTCCATGCGTCCTCCCTTTCCTAGCCTTCCATCTTCCCCCAATTTCAGTAGCAGCCCATTGAGCTTCCCCAACTCACACGAGTGCCCTATGGGATGAAATATTTCAACTTGGCATGTCTGATATGTCACATGTCAGAATTTAGATATGAATTGTGTCATAGGTGTCATATCATATTCATCATTGTTGTCATAGAGCTAGGGAATCTAGTCCAAGTGTCTCACTAGCTCCAAAATGCCTCTTCCCCTTCCATGGGAGTTACTCTGGCACTCCAATTCGAACTTAATTGACTCATGCCAAGTATATTGACCTTCCAACTCATCCCAATATCCTTGGGATTCCTATGGATTTGAAATGACAAGAGGAAGATTCCATGTGCCATAGAAAATCTAGCTTGTGTGAGTCCCACATCATCCATGTGTCTTCATGATCAATTTCCACTTTTATTTTCCCTTTTATTTAATTATTGAGCTCCTTTATCTAATATTTATGCCAATATAATGTTCAAACATCATTTATTATCTCCCTTATTAAAATTACAAATGTATCCATCCAACCTAGGGAACTAGTAGGATTGATGAAATTGTCCTGCTATGCAATTATTTAATTGGGGACATAACACATCCTCCCCACTCAATATTGATTTTTCTTAAGGAATTCCAAGTTTGTATTTTACAATATTTATTTTTATATTCCCAAGTTTAATCCTCATTTGGTACTCCTTACTTTGCACCAAGTGCTCTGTTAGGGTTTTGCCATTAATTATCTTTAGTTGCAACTTGAGTAGTGGCACTCATGTACTGCTGCACTACTCTGATTACAATCATCTTCTCAAGTGGTGAATAAATCTCCCTTGCTGCTTGTTTCCCCCATAATTGAAACCAATGAGACCAAAACTGATCCTAGGGTCCCATATGACCCTGATACATATATGGTGTGAAATGTCTATGATGAAATGCCATGAAAACCAAGAATGTGAAAATTGAATCCATCTCTCAAAATGTCTCCCACATAGGAAACTGGAACACTTCTCTACAAATATGAACTCAAATAACTAAAGGTTGGTTTGCTTTCTCAAACCAACAACCCAACTACTACACCAATTGAGATGAAACCAAGCAATTCCAGGATCCCATTGCTAGTATTGCACCCTTCCATACATCATGAGTAAAAAATATATATCATAAAAGTACATAACAACACCATACAAATGTACATCAATAAGGTACCTCATCAAAGAATCATGAAAGTGATTATACCTCCAAGTAAGTAGACCACCTTTTTCCAAGTGCATACAAGCTTCAAGTGACCAATCAAATCTACTCCAATGACATAGGTGAGGATCCCATGTCCTATAATGCATCTCCAAAAGGATGTGATATGCATCAAAATATTCAGCCATGTATTCTTTCATCCAAGAAGTGAATGAAGTATATCTACTAAAATATGAACCAAATAATGAGCAAAAAAAAAGAATACTTCAAGTGGCTCAAGGAAGTATCATCAATACACCCATGAATATGTACATCATCATGAAATAAAAAATGATGTTTCTGCCAATAATAATGTTCCTCAATCATATATCACTTCACCCAAGTGTTGGATGAAGTTCCTCCAACATCAAATAGACTAGGAAAGGAGCAAGGAAAATCATGAGTCTCCAAGTGATTCAAGTTTACATAATAGGTGCACCCATGTAGATGTGTATCATCATAATGTAACAAAGGATGCTGCTGAAAATTTAAACAATATGTTTCTCTAATAATTTCATCATCAAAAGGAGAGATATAAATTCCATACTCTTCATGTGGTACTATAAAAAAGAAACCATTTACCCATACTTCATTAGGATGAATACTGCGAAATTTGGAAGTGTAGAATGTAGGAGAAAGAGCCAACTCACCCAAATGACCTCAAAGTAAAAACTTTTCATCATGTGAAGGATCCATAGGGGTAGGATTATGCACCTCCCTTAAAAATGCAAAACTTTCCTCATGGTTTGGTTCCAAGGTGGTGGAATCATGCACTTCTCCAAAAAGTGTGTAACCATTTTCAAGAGGTAACTCAAGTTCCTCTTCCACCAAAACAAGTTATTGGATCTCATAAATATCATATTCGAAAAATTCATGAACCTGAAATTTTCCATGTTTCTCATGATCCCTCATGTCATGATAATCCTCCAAGCAATCTACCATATGAAAATCTGAAACATAGGAGGAAGAACAAGTATCTTGCAACCTCTCAATAAGTTTCTCATTTTGAATTTGGAGATTATGAATATCTTCATTATTACTCAAGTAGGATTCATGTAACCATTCACTAATCTCAATCACATTTTTTCTATAAAAAATCAAAGACATGAAATTACCTTTGATTTTTCACATTTCTCTTTGAATCTTCTCCATGTCTTCAAGGAATGATGGCTCCTCCAATGAAGAAACTTTCCAAAAAGAATTTGATGCCAATTCTTGAGTGTCATGGAGTATTCTAATGGAATATTAGATCTTATTTTGAATAATATTTAAGGACCCTTCAATAAAATTATGCTGTTTGAAATGAACCTCCTCATCTTCTTCCTTCTTGCTTGGACCAACTTCAAGAATCTCAAGTGGTGATGGGGAAGTTGATCTTCTTTCTTCTTCAACCAAATAATTTTTGTTTCAATATATAATGGTGGTCCTTGATTATTTTAATCCTAAATATAATACCACATCATGTGCCAATATCATACTCCAATACCACTGTAATGTCCCTTTCTGAAATTTTATTAAATGACCCATTTTTCACTTTTTCTCCCTATTTCAACCTTTGACTAGTTTTGATGTCTAGGTCTACAAATTGGTCCAAATGCTCCCAAATATTCACAGAAGTTATATGAATGATATTAATATTTTAATATTATTTTCATTTAATCTTTATGACCCTCTAAATTCTTCTACAAAATTGTTTAAGATTCTGGTCGAGGTAGCAGTTGTGGCTAGTAATTTGGGGTTCTAATTCCCCCACAATGAATACTGAAAATGGCTTCCCAAATGGACTCAATACAAATTGAATTTATGAAATGAAGTATTGGACATGTAAATTACATCAATATTAATTCATATGTATCACCATTAAACTTTTAATGTCTGCTATAACTCCCTTAAATCAGATAAAGACTAGTTTCAACCTTAGGGGAAATGATAGGCAAACTTCTCCAAATGCTATGAAACTCAACAAAATAACTCCAAATTGTTATGTAATAAAAATTAAACTCATATAATATATCTTTAAAATTCCATTCATCCATAAACCATAAGCATTTCACTTATCCATATGAATCTATCAACATTATATTGGTTCACAACGAGGTAGTGAGGAAATGGCACTCTTTCTTCATTGATTAACATTTTTGCATGAAATATTTCAGTATTTGGACCCAAGAGTATTCTGAAATTGAAATACATAGAATTTACATCCGAACATAAAATATTGGTGCATTACAATTTCCCCCAAAGAAATCAATAGCTCACCAAAATGCACCTCAATCCATAGAGCAATAATATGCTGAGAAAACTTGGAATAGATGGACAAGTTGATATTGTAGTGTACACGAGCTTTCCTGTAGATTGCACCTATAAAATAAAATTCCATTAAATATCCATGAAATACCTTAGTTGCCTCTCTGAACATAAACTTGGATGGGAATCTTTCACCCTCGAAATTGGCTAAGGCAAGAACTAGCCATCCACTAGCTCTCTCAATTCACAAATGCAAATTTATCAAATGATAAAAATATCTTCTCTTGGTTTATTCATAAATTTTATAAACATCCTTATCCTTCTAAGGTGACCAATCCATACAAAAACTCAATCCAATTCGAATTTGGGTGTGTGCTCATGATTTTCCATGTGTCCTCCCTTTCCTAGCCTTCCATCTTCCCCCAATTTGAGTAGGAGCCCATTGAGTTTCCCCAAATCACATGAGAGCCATCTTGGATGCTCTATTTAGGCCTGAAATGTATTATATTTTGGACTTCAGCCTTTATATTTGATTTGTGTCATAGGTTTCATAGCATATTCATCATTGTTGTCATAGAGCTAGGGAATCTAGTCCAAGTGTCTCACTAGCTCCAAAATTCCTCTTCCTCTTCCATGGGAGTTACTCTTCAACTCCATTTCGACATTAATTGAATCATGCCAATTATATTGAACTTCCAACTCATCCCAAGACCCTTGGTCTTCTTATGGATTCCAAATGACAAGAGGAAGATGCCACGTGGCATAGAAAATCTAGCTTGTGTGGGTCCCACATCCTCCATGTGTCTTCATCATCAATTGCACTTTAATTTTCCATTGTATTTATTTATTTAGATCCTTTATTAAATATTTATTCCATTCTATTTTTCAAACATCATTTATTATATCCCTTATTAAAATTCCAAACGTATCCATGCAACCTAGGGAACTACTAGGATTGATGGAATTGTCATGCTCTGCAATTATATAGTTAGGGACATGACAAATACTGAGGCGTTGCTGCAGCCTACAAGGCCTGGCACCATCTCAAAGTGGTAAGGATATCTTTTGCATTATTTCCCACAACATATATGTAGAAACAATGATTAGGATTGCAAAGGCTACCGAAGTAGTACAACTCATGATCCATTCTATGAACAAGACTTTAAAACCAAGGTGTGTGAGGAGAGGTTTAATTTAAAGATAATTTAATATCTCATGATCTTTGGAAAAGTATATCTTGATGATTTCACCTTTTTCCTTCCTATACATACTATGTATAACTTCATGTGCCATCCCAATAACTTCATGGATTTTCCTACCTTCTAAAAACCAAAATTATTCTTTAGAGATATGATTTGACATAACAACCTTGATTCTCCTTGTTATGATTTTTTCCATACTCTCGTAAAATTCCATTTGCAAGTGAGAATGGTATAAAATAATCAAATATGACTAGGATATCCATATTTGGAATGAGGGATATGAAATTTTATTTGAATGAATATAGCATACACCCAGATACTTGAGACTCCTCTGCCACCTTTAGTAGGTGTTCCCCTAGAATGTTGAAAGTGTATATTCTAGAAATAATTCTAATGACCATGCATATGACCTTGTATCTTGTCTTTTTGGAATATATGAATCACTTCTATCATATCATCCCACCAAACCTCCTCCATCAATTCTTTACTATCCTCCTCATTGACAAATATTGGAAAAGGTTAGGCAAGTCGGATGATCTCGACAATAGAGGCTTGATCCTATGCTATGAAGAGGGAATAAAAGTGATATTTTACCATTATATCCAATCCATTGAAAGAAGTAACTTATTGACATTCTTTATAATTCATCGCCCAAATGGTGTTCCTCAACTGTTGTCCTTTTTCATAAGTTTGGAAAATTTTCATATTCTCATTCCCACAGCTTAGACATAAGGCCCAGTTTTTAGTCTCCACACCTCTTCTTGTTATGCTAATAGTTTCTTTATCTTCTTTTCCATTTGATAAATAATATTTGTAGATCATTTGTTAAGAAACCCCCTCCTTCTAGTTCCTATATGGCTTATAGGGATTCTTCTAATTTATTGAGGTCTTGTTCATCGCGGTCCTTACTTTTATTAGCCCATTTGATAGTCGCCCCCTTCAAATTTTTCAGATTATTTGAAAAATGAATTATGGTTAAGAACTTGGTTCTAGAGTTTTCCAAACCATTTTTAGAATATCCTTAAAATATTCGTCCTTTAACCAACATGAATTGAACTTAAAAGGAATGGGGGGTTTCTTCCTAGAACCCTCAATTTCCAAGAAAAGGAGGTTGTGATCAGATTCACCCCAACTTTATACCCATTGTCTCACACGGTTAAAGTTATCAGCTAACTAAGAAACTAACAAGAATCTGTCCATTCTTTTATAAATACAATCATCGCTAGATCTCAAATTCCTCTAGCTAGGAAGAAGCTTGATAAGATATATATCTAAGAGGACTTTTATATATGAATGGATCGAGATTGGAATTTGGGCCCCATACCTCATATGCACCCAAAGTAAAGTTAATATCTCCCTCGACAATGAGATTAGGGGAATTATGAAAGATTTTGATAATAAGCCATCCTAGAATGTCTTCCTATTTCCATATCTAGTGTGATCCATCCTAGACATTTGTCAGTTGGAGCTCACACAAGGTTGGTTCCTCCATCTAGTCAGTTCTAGAAAACACAAGGAGTCGGTGCTTCCCATGAATGTAATCCATACATGACTTAACAAATTTTGGGGTTTTCTCCCCTTCGGATTTCCACGTAAAATATCTCATGCATTGTGTATGTTTTGAATATATTGTCAATTGTTAACGTTATATGATACAATGAATGTTTTGAAATGGTAAATTGTGCAAAATGTAGATTTACCCCCCTCTCAGTATTTTCAGCAAACACTACACTATGGTGAATTAGTTATCTCCCTTAGATAGTGAGTAGACAAGTCTTTGGGGAGAGGTAATATTACTACACACTATTACACCATTTGTATCATGCTTCAAGATCCCCTGTTTGAACTTCTATAGAAAGTGTAGTCATATCCACGGCAACAACAATGTCATTAATTTTCTTGGGAGTCTCCTCACATTGCACTACTACACCAAGTTTTTAAGTCTAAAACATTGGAGACCAAATTTTTCGTTTCCATTAGGATTGTGACCCATTTGTCATTTATCCTAGGTGATACACTATCATGTCCTAAATAGTATCCCTTAGTTATTATACTTGAATAGTAAAAATCCTTATCCCCTCCATAGGATCATCTGAATAATTAACTAAATGAAAGTCTATAAGGTCCTTAACTAAGATTACAATCATTCATAAATCCGTTAAAAGTTTATATATAAAAAAGGGAACATATTTGATCCCATTGGGAATTCCTGATTCAATTATTTGTGACATATAGTACAATATTAAACTAAATCCAACCATGAAAAAAAATTGAATCGATCCTATAAAATTATTAATAAGCATTAATCTTACATCACCTATGAAGAATATTTGAAATTTGCAAGGTTGGAAAAAATAAGTACCATCTTCTTACATAAAATAAAAGAGATTGTATGAAGTCTCTCTCTATCTGTACTATAACTAGCACATCCACATAGTTTGTGGTTGGGTCACATGGATAGGGATCAAATGGTTAAGAGATAGTTATGGAATGGAACAGTTTGGAATTATTTTTTATTCCTCATATTCTTCTAGTTAAATGGGTTCAACTGTGAGTTATCTGTGCCTAGCTACATGTTATCACAAACATTCTTCCTGTTATCCATTTATCAAATATCAATTATTTTATATTCTTTTTCATTTTATCTCACATTCTTCTAGTTATCTTCCATGAACTATTGGTTATCCATTCATCAACTATGAGTTATGCATGCATTACTACCAATTATCCATTCATCAACTAGCTACCATTTATCTTTTATATTCATTTGTTTATTATTGTTTATTTCGAATTTTGAATGAGTTCCATAGAATCAATCTCGACTGTACAGTTATCTCATCCTCATCCGTAGATGAATAATCATAGGTTGTGTTCCACCCCAAATATCAAACAAAAATGTCCATTGACGTAAAAATAACAAAATAAACAAAATAGCATTTTCTACTTGCTTTCCTCGAAGCCTTTCACTCCCTACAAAACCAACCATGGATAATTTTAGGGGCTATATATATCCCGTGGGCTATATTAAGGGGGTTCCAAAAATTTAGTGGGCTATTTTCTTATATGAAAATGGTTTTTTTAGCTAAAATATATTCTCCCAATATTTATTAGAAAAAAAATAAGTGCAAAATAGCCTACCATATATTAATGAGGAAAATGAAAAAAACTATTTTCTCCCTAGCAAAATCTCCCTCAAATCTATCTTTCGCCCCCAATTTCTAGAGAAATTCCAGTGAAATCATTCCTCCACCCCCAATTTTTAGTAATGGAGGATCCAAATGGTTAATTTTATTTTCGTTTTCCTTGTAATTCAGGCATAGGGTTACATTCACCTATAATTTTAGTCAATTTCATGTGATACCTTCTTTGAGCCCTCGATTTCTAGTAATGGAGGGAAAATCAAGGGTTATTTTATTATATATAAAGGCTACAGTGATTCATCTCATGCACATCAGATTGCACTTGCAAGGTGAAAGTTATAGTTGCTGCAATTCCACTTTTCATTTGTATTTTTCTCCACATTTTAATCTTCACATAACATCTCCATTGTCAAAAGCTCAAGTCTTGAAGGGGCATGTCATAGATGTAATTTATCAAAGAATACAAACTCACATCAATATTTTTATCCAATAATTAATGTCATATGTTTTTTATCCACAATTAGAATAGATTATTATATTGTAAATTTATGTGTTATCATTCTTTTTATCATGGATCCCTATTGAGGCATGTTGAATTCTAGGGAACTCTTTATTCATAGGGATCATTCGGTTTTATTAGGGTTTGATCCTATCCTAGGAGTATTGGTTTTGTGAAAGTGTAATAGAGATTAAAACATATGATTTATTTTATGCCTTGTCATGTTTAAACCATCGACTAAAATTTATATGTTGTTAGTAAATTCTACTATTGATGGAGATACACCACATGGTTTTTATATGTTCAAACTGAATTTGATCCAATTGTTTAAAGTGTGCTTTTATTAGGATCTTGCTCTGCAATTATTATTGGATCTAAGGAATTAATGAGAGTGTATATGTTCATATTTTATGTCTATTATTATTGATGTTCGGGATGTTTGTAATACAAAATGAATGCACACTGACTATAATGGCAGGGCTATAATGGAATGGTCATGATTTTGGTTTCTTGTTGTAGATTTTTTTGAAAGATTATGGTAGATTCTTTTATTTGTATTGAGAAGTTTTTTATTGGTAGTTTTTTTTCACATTGCCAAGTTCTTCAACTTTATTTGTGACCTAACTTTGTTGGGATCAATACTTGTTTTACGATATTTTGTTGTAAGGGTCATTCAGAAGTAAAATGCTTTTTGGTGATTTTTTTGATTGGTAATTTCTATCATCACCCAAAAATGGATATAGTTATGTATGATAAATATATCATTTATTTGGAACATTATACTTCATTTCCATCATGATTGTATATCATATATATGAGGCATGTTTGACATGAGATGTAGACATTGTGCTATTTTACCATATTTTGCATGGTTTCAAAAATTTCAAAGACATGGATACAAACACCTCCATAGTTTATATAAGAAATTTAGTCTTTAACATAGTAGTTCTAATTGTAGAAATAATAGATCAATGTTATGAGAAATGATGCTAAGAAGAAGCACATGAAATAGATCTTGCTACTAAGAATTCTCACAAGCATACACAGGAAAAATAGAGAGAAGAAAAGAGACTGAATCACATGAATGAAGAGATGAATATTGGTGTGTATCCTTCCATTGAATAATGATGAATAATAGTGTACATAAATAGTAAATCCCTCATAGGAAAATCAAATTGTATGGAAACAACTCATAAAGCTCAAAAGGCTGACTTACCAAAATATAGCAAAACCCCCATAAGTGGGGTAAAGCACTTACTAAATCTATCAAGGACCTCACGAGTTGGAAAAAGCATGAGTGAGTTGCCAAGGAGATGGAAATAACATGCTAATCCTAGAAAATGGAGCCTAAAATAATGGAGGATGGGTTGGAAACAAAAGCTCTCAGTTTCCTAGTTGACTACTTTTATCTTATCCATAAAAAAGCAGGAAAAGCAAAAAAAGTAGAATAAAGCAGAAAAAGAAGAATAAAGCAGAATCTACTGTAAAGTCTTGTATACTAATTCTGGATGGTCAAAAGGTGGTCAACATCAACCCAGAATTGGAAATAAATCATTCCTAGGATATAGATCGCATGTATTGACTTTAAGGTGCAAGTGGATGCCAACTAATTAAGCTAGTGGGTGAATAATTAATCAAATAATGATTAATTATTTTATCCTAAGTTGTGAGTGGGTTTAATATATTCCTACACTAATGATGTGTGTGATGATGCATTAATGTTTTTTTTATTCTTGTTAGTTTATGTTATTATTTTTAATATCCATTGCAAGTTTCTAACTAACTCTAAAAATTATAAATCAAATGAAATAATTCATATTTTTATTGTCAAGAAAAGAAAGAAAAAAGTGGCATTCATATCTATGAACAAATAAACATCTTATTTTTTCTTAGAGGGTAGCTTAAAAAAGAGGGATTTGGAAGATAACCTAATTGGAAATTCATACACTATTAATGGGTTTTGAGTCACTCAAACTAGACGCTAAATGAGACGCATCATGGAAAAAAATTAAAACATCTCAAAAAATGTATTTTTTTGCTTCTTAGATAGCATCTTGTATGACGTCCAAAATAGCCATAATAGCGTCCAACTTTGCTTCCCAAATAACGTCTTATTTTGCTTCCTAGCGAGTGTCTACTTTTGCTTCTTAGATGACATCCCTGTTAATACCATATTTGCATCCTTGATAGCACCATGTTAGCATCCAAATTAACATCCAATATTGCATCCATTTTTGCTACAACTTTAGCATCCCATTTTGCACCATGTTTTACTTCCAAATATGTGCCAATTTTTTATTCCAAATTTGCACCAATTTTTGCCTCCTTTTTTGCATCGTGTTTTTCTACCAAAATGATGCCAAATATTTCTTCTATTATTACACCATATTTTGCTTCCTATGTAGTGCCATGTTTTGCACCCAAAGTAACGTCTTATTTTGCTACCATATCAATGCCAAGTTTAGATTCATCATTAGTGTCACATTTTCCATCCTTTTTAACGGCTAGTTTCATGCCTTATTTTTCTACCATATCAATGCCATGCTTGGATTCGTCATTAGCACCACATGTTGCATCCTTTTTAATTCCTAGTTTCACATCTCTCATTTTTTGGTCACTAATTTAGTCGTTTTTAGTAATTTTATATACAAATTTTGGTCATTTTGTTTGGTCACTTATCTCTTATTTTGTGCTTACTAATTTAGGTGTTTTTAACCAATATTATAATATCATTAGGGCATGGAGGAATCGAACCACCAACCTCCTTCTTGTAAGGTAAGTGCTCTTCCATGGAGCTAGCACCCTTTAAGAATTTGGGAACCTAACCTACAGAGTCCTCTATAATGGTAAAAAGGATCAATACACAACTTTGAGTATCTAATGGTAGACAAAGGATGATAGATTGTATAAGTGCAAAATATATGATCAAGCATGTTATGAAATACATAAACATTTTCTAGGAATTTTGAACAAAACTCAAGAAATTGGCTTAATGGGATTGTAAAAATCACTATTCCCTAGCAATAGTAAGTGTACCATTATATGAGACCTATCAACAACAATTATCTTAGTGTGGATTCCAAGGATATAGTAGATAAGCATGATCATCCTAGAGCCATGTATAAGTGGAACGATAAGGAGAATCAAAAGAGGATGATCAACCCAATAGTTGGTGCTTCAAATGGATCCTATCCACCATGGGATAAGAAAAGTTCCTTCTTCCATCAAGCTAATAAGTATCGACCAGGACAAATGGTTAGGATATATTGTGATGCCAATTCATAATGTTTATTCGCTTCCTAGGGTGGCGTTGTAGCGCTTGCACTGGGAGATCTACATGATCCCCAACATCATTGGATATAAGTATATTCATGGGGCCATAGAGTATAGGATGAGGTTGTCTTTTTATATTTTCATTTGGAAAACCAGGCATGATTTGAAACACTAGGAGAAGGACAGTTGAAAACAAATCAGATAGCATACTATACACACCATATTTTATATAATGATGGCTAATGAAGCCCCAACTCTACATCAGCTAGAACTGCCATATTCCATGTGAAGAAAAGCATTGGAACCAAATTAATTCCATAAGGAAAATGTGGCAGCAATCTAGAACAGAGAAGAAAGAAATAGATAGCATACGTATTTCCTCAACTTCATGAGCACAAATTTCAGGCGACACATGCACAGACACCTTCTATCTTTTCTGAGTTGCATTATGCAAGTGTAGCATTTTCATTTCCTCAGTTGGGGCAGTTCCTCTGTATGAAACTTGCAACTATTAATCTACAACTGGACTATAATATGGAAGGAGGTTATCTTACTAGAGATGTAATTTTTTTAATCTATTGAGAAAGTAAAATTCTCCTTTTTCTCATGATGTAATGCATTCTTGAAGAATGTCAAACCTAGAATTTGTGAAATCTATCTATAGATGGCCAAAGGAACAAGTTATTTAGTGGTTAGCTTGCAAACAAGAACACATCATATGATATGCTAAGAGTTGGATACCCATTCACATTTAGGATCCTTAATAGTATATTAGGAATTATGTCACAGATGAAGTTGTTGAGATTGAGGATAGTTTTGTTAGTCTCCGATTCTGCATAGTAGTTCCTTATTATTTTGTTTTCTCTGTATAAATTTTTTACCTTTTGTAGATTGTAGCCATGTTTGTCTTCTCTATTTTATTATTTTATAGTATTTGTTAGCCATTGTTTTGCATTCATTGATCAAATGTATATTGCAAAATGCAATTAAAATTTAAAACAAATGTATTCTCATTTAGTTGTGTGGCTCAGTTAAGGTGTTGCAGCCACATTGCTCATCAATAAGTAAGATGTTTGATCCTGACACAACTACAGTTGCTTCTCAGATTAACTAGTCATAAAAGACCCCCTTGCAACATAGCTTGCAATGTAGAGCAGACACATAAGAAGTTGCGATCTGAGGGATGATGAATTCACAATTTACATGCATGAATGGATATGTAGATTCTACTGTTTAGGTAGTGTTAGATTTTTAACATTAAGCTAGCATAACATTAGGATCTTTAACTGAGAGAACAACAAGCACAACAATCAAACACAAGAGACAATGAACATAGTGTTTTTCCTCAGGGAAACCATAAATGGAGAAAACCCCACAACTTCCTTAGAGATAGAATCAGCACCAAAAGTAAAACCCCAAAACGATAAGATGATCTCCTGATAGCAGTAACCTCTTTCTTCCTTGCCCTAGTGTCTTTCTCTTCCTCAGCTATGCGCTACAACTAAGTGTGGATGAGTGTGTGTTAAATAGAGAGGCCAACTCTCTATTTATACTAATTCCTGACATGACTAAAACACTACTAGGTCTGACCTCTCTAGGAGAGTCTAATAACCCTAGTGCCCCAGAAATGCGGGGACTTTAACCCTTGGACAATAGGAGGGTTACCCACAATGACTTGACATGACTTGTTTACATTATATATCCTCCTGATAGGAACATCGAGGCATCACATGACACAAGTACATCCCAAAATAAACACCGGGTTACAATACATAAGAAATATAAGTGAATACATTCCAAAGTTACAATTACATCAACACCCCCTCTTAAATAGGAAGGTATTCTCTCGACACAATTTGCATCACTGGTCTTCTTCTCTGGATCATCTCGTGATCTGCATCTTCAAGTCATCTTCGTCTTTAAGTCATATTCATCTTCAAGTTATCTTCATCTTTGGATTTGGATCATCACTCGATTTGGATCATCATCACTAGATCTGGATCATCACTGGACATCTTCACTAGATCTGGATCATCACTGGATCTGGATCATCATTGGACATCATCACTGGATTTGGATCATCACTCAATTTGGATCATCACTGTTGGATCTTCATTACTAGATCATGTAATATCCCCCGGTTCTGACCGCAGTTGCATTAAAAGATTCATGATGTATATGTTGTAATTAATCATGGTGTGGAGCTAAAGGAAAAATCCCCACCATTGATTTGGTTGTGTTATGTTTCGGTAATCGGGATCGTTGCCAATGGTATATTGTTCTATCCAGCACACAATAGTTTTGCATCATGTAAATATGAATATTAATTAAATTAAACCTATAGCCAACTATGACAGTGCAACGTTAAATGAAAAGGGCATGATTTCTTAAGGTTAAGGGGGGGATTGTCTAACCCGTGGGAGACATTGGGGAAAAGCCATGTGTCAAACCTTAAACCCCCTGTTTAGTTGAGATAGTTAATGCTGAGTAGGGGTGGGTGGTAGGCTTTCCCCCATGCACCTCCACTAGATGGTTCAGTCACGCACGGGCTGGGAGTGGTCTCCTCACACGTCGTTTGGGATGCTGATCGATCTATCCACTCTCTTGGATTGTGGGCTATTCGTTTTCCTCATGCAGAGTGGGGATAAAATGGATTACAATCCATTGATTGGGGGTTCATTCTCCCTTCTCTCACGGGTACAGGTATATGGATCTGTTCTCCCTCCCGTTCATGGAGGGGATCGTTTTCCCTTTTCCCATTATCAAACTGTGTAATCCATTCATGCCAGGCGCTGTGTGTATGTGTATTAATCTTAGAGATTTGTGGTCTACGTACCTATTTTTCCCTTTTCCAAAATTGAGAATCAAAATTCTCTCCCATTTTCGGGCTGTGTGATGTTTCTGTGGCTTAGTTGTTGTTCTTCCCATGAAACTATGGCTTGTTGTGGTTTTCCCCCACATTGTTCATTGCTATGAATGCAATCCTATTTTGGGTGTCGCTGAGTTTTTTTGGCCATGCTAGGGTGAAGAACAACTTTGAATCATCTTGTCTGACCTGAGTGGTGTTCACCTTTTCATTTGGGATTGTCACCTTATTGTCTTCACCTTGTTCACAGAGCTGTGAACTGTTTGTTTTGTTGCATGGATGCAGTGGTTGGTCTGCGGAATGTGTGGAGTGGGATTGAAGGCTAGGTATGCTTGAGAAACTTGGGTTTGGGGAGCCACACAGATAGAGTTAGATGGCTATCTTTATTCTCCACAACCCAGGAAGAGCACTGGCAAGGGAAGTCAGGGCCTGGGGGACTGTGAAGCAGAGAAGGGACTGATTCCTAGTCTTGGGTGTGTGTGGGAATCTTAGAGGTCAGGATAGCTCTGGCGTAGGCATCCTTAGCTCTTCCAAGAGCTCACCAGCTTAGCATTTAGCTTCTCCCAGCTCCTTGATAACCTGATAAACCCTACTGTGTGGGATTGGCTATGTGTAAGCCTGCTTAGTCCCTTATTCCTTGGGGAATCATGCCCAGCTCAGGGGTGGTAGTGTTGCTGAGAGATTGATGAGCATGCTGGCCTTTGGTTGGGTGGAACATTGTAGCGACGTAGCTAGTTGCGAGACAAGCTCTTTATGAGATAAGTATCTTTGTCTATTTCATCTCAGCAATTATATTTGATGGCTAATGAACTATGATGAACATGTTGAGTGCCTGAATGTATGTTTTCTTCCACGGTGTATGTGAATGATTATGCATCTTAGCATGTTTTAGGTTTTAATAATTTTATTTCAACATTTTATGCATGTTCATGTTCATGGGGCTAGTTGCCTGGTTGTTTGATGGTTTGGTAGCATCCTCTTCGCCAGTCGGAGGGTCGGGGACATTACAGTATGGTATCAGAGCCCACGTTGCAGCATGGGCCTGAATGGGCCATGAAATATCAGATAGCAGAGGAAGGTTTCCTTCTACCCAGCAAAGATCAAAATTTTATGACAAGAAATTCACAAAATTTGCCTAAGTGCCTGAACCGTTAGCTCATCAAAAGTCTAAGTGGAAATATTCTCTGATGTAGCAGACGGATTAGTCTAACGACCATCCGAAAGAGGCTATCGACTATCAGCAGAGTTTAGTTGTTCAGATTGTCGATCATTAGGTGATGGAACAACCGATATGGAAATGAGTGCTAGGTGAAGGACTAGCCGACAAAGTGACAAGAAAAAGAATTTCATGAAAATTTTGTAAGTGTAAGACCATCGGCACATCGGAAGACTAAGTGAGAATCTCTTCCAATGAGGCAGACAAATTAGTTTGAAGAACCCCCGATAAAGACCTCGGCATCGGTAAAAGTTAGAGGATGATGACACCGCAATGTCGGCTGAAATTAGATGAAGGAAACACCAATACGATGGCAAGAAAAAGGTGAGAACGCTGAGGGGGAAGGAGGAATTTTCGCCGAAATTCTCCTAAGTATTTAAGTCGTCGATGAAATTTAGTTCTTTGGGGAGCCGATGCGGCAGCATAAAGAAGAATTTTTTTGAAAAACATTGTCTAACTAATGAGCCCATCAGCGATCGATAGAAGTTAGTTGATGAGACCGCCGATCGAAAAAAATTAAAGGTTGTGCATCCGATGTTGCGGCAGTCTAAGACACTACCCACCCGATGGTTAGTTGCTCCGATCGTCGACACGGAGGAAAAGGAAGCAATTTTTCTGAAATTACGCTTAAGGGTTGAGACCATCAGTGATCGAAAAGGATCAGCTGATTGGATCGTCGATGACTAGTTGTTTGAGGTGCCGAAACATCGACGGAAAAAAACAAGATGATAGTTGGTTGAACCGCCAACAGCGATGACGGAGTGAAATTTTTTTTTTAAATTTCTAAGGCGAGAAAATCATCGGCGATCGATGCAAGTCAGTGGTATTGATCGCCGATGAACATTGACAAGAATTAGTTGATGATGCATCCGTCATTGTGGCTATTTAATGGACTATCCACCTGACCGATAGTTGCTCCGATAGCTGACGTGGTGGAAGACAAAGAAGGAAAATTTGCGAAAATTTTCCTAAGTAAAGAAAACATTGGAAAATGATAGGAGATCGGACCACCGATTAACATCATCAAAAGGATTTAGCTGTTCAAGAATTCGTTGTTGCAGCTATCATGTGAAATATCCTCCCGACGGTTAGACGTTTTAACCACCGACAGGGTGCGTGGCTGCGGAACCCACAGTTGATTGGATTGCCGCCGTTGTGGATGTCTATGAGACTAACCATCCAATGTAGCAGTTGCTAGTCACTCCGACAACCGACGCAGCAGAAAAATTTCCAAAATTTTTCTAAGGCATGAGCTCATTGATGATCAAAAAAGTTTTGTTGTTGGGATCATCGATGACTAGAGGATGAGATCACCGATAGATAGAAGATGAAGTTGTTGAGGTCTAGTGAAGTAGATCGGTGAAACTTAGTTGAAGGAAGAGACGATGCAAAGAAGAAAAATTGTCGAACCCATCAGTGATTGGTGAATGATAGATGATTAGAGCACCGATAAGAGAAAGATAGTTGATTGAGCATCTGCCATTGCGGCTGTTTAGTAGACTACCCATCTGATGGATAATTGTTCCAATCACCGATCAAAATTTTTTAGTTGATCAGACCACTGATCAGGAAAATTTAGCAGATGGAGAACCCCCATTGCGGCCACCTAAGAGACTAACCATCTGATGAAATAGCATAGCCGATCGCTGACATATTGGAGGCAAGTTGCTGTCTGGTCACCGCAACGATGGGAATGTTAGTGATTTGGATCCCTAATGTCATGGAGAAAATTAGTGGTTTCAACCACCAACAAAGTTATGGCCGTGAAAACCCCAGTTAGTTTGATGCTCGTTGTTGCAGAGGCTTAGAGAACTAGCCGCCCGACGGGTAGAGGATCCAATTGCCGACATACTGGCATCGTCAATAAAGATCGAAAGATTATAGTTAATGAGACTGTCGATAAAAAAAGTTAAGGCCTGTGGAATTGTCATTGGAGACGTCTATGGGACTCAATGTCTGATACGTCAGTGAGATGTCATCCCAACCACCGATACGGTAAGATTTAATGGTTCTAATCGTTGATTAAGTTCAGAATATTAGATGATTACAGACCTGACACAATGGAGAAAATTAGTGGTTCTGGAAGCCAAAACGCCGGAAGGAAATAGATGAACAAGTCATCGATGAGCGTGGAGAAAACTAGAGCTTTTGGCTGCCGAAACGTGGAAAACTTAGTTGGAAAGAGATCCGATTGGGGGAACAGGAATTTTGATTTTTTCAAAGTGGATTTTTCAGCTATTTCAGCAGATTCAGTGAAATTCTCAGCAGGATTTCATGGCTGAAAGAGAGAAGGAATTCTAGAAGGATAAAGTTAGCATTTCAGACCCAAAATACAGTTGTATGTTTTGCCTAAAATTGGTGGAAGTCATCATGTCATAAGTGGTGTGGTTTTCACACCCAAGGTTAGAATGAAGCATGTGGATAGGTGTTAGAAATCTTATCTAGCAGGGAACAAGGGGGAATCCCTAGAGTTCGAATGCGGTGTTGCAAAGTACTAGTGGTTGTCAGTATGGACATAGCAGTTGTTGTGTGGAAGAGGAGTTCCATGCAAAGATGGGGGATTTAAAAAGGGAAAATTCCTTAAACCCTGTCTTGCTAATTATAATTACATTTATAAGTTTCATACATGAAACATATGAGGATATGCCTTGCATGCATAGGATATTACATGTTGGTAAGAGTAGTCAGAATTATACATTTATAATAAACCACTAATGGTAATTATTGCATTGGTGTTGGCATTAGTGGGAAAACCAAAGACAACCTAAACATGGCTGAATATGTTGCTGATGCTGATGACTGTGACCAGTAACCCTACAAAGAAAGGGATAAGGCAACAAGTCTAGAATCAAAAGTTGGAGAGCAAATTTTGCAATCTCCTGCAAAGGACCAACCAAACTAGCAATGTCAAGGGTGTAAGTAGGACCCATCAAGGTAAGAGTTTAATTATGACAATTGCATGGAGTGGTAAAAGCAAGAGGTCCCATACCATGTGGGTATTTGAATTTTATACTACATTCATAGAGAAAGGTGTCATGCGTGTATTATGTTGTTATGAGCTTAGTATCCCAAGGAAAGTAAGCACTGATGATCTTGATTATAGTCATGCATCCTATATGAAGTAGTCATGGTTAGGCCATGCATGGTATGTTTGAATGCATAGTATTGCTGAATCAATGCAAGGTAGCATTGAGTGGGTATGCATTAAAATATTTTATAAATCTTGTAGTTATGCATTGAATGGATGCATATGAAAAGAATGAGTAAATGTTGTAGATATGCATACATAAGTATGGGTGCAAATGTTGTGATGCAATGCATGAATGCATAGAAATAGTGCATGAGTTATTATGAATAACTAATGGCTGAAATGAAGAATTGATGAAAATTCTGGAACCATTTCAAGAGTTGTTATGAATGCAGGATAGTAAGTGCATGAATAGGGTAGTCATGATGGATTGGCTGCCAGAAATGTTCTATGGAAGGGCAAGGTGGTACAATGATATGCTTGTGGAGTAAGGAGTATCTGAACATTTCATTTTGGCATAAATGATGTGACCCTGCAAATTTTAGTATGATAATGATTGCGTGAAGTAAATGAGTTTTGGTAATAATGATGTGATCAACAGCTGGAAGCGTTCGAATTTTATAAATTATGAAAATGCTTTAGTGATGGTTGCATCAACGAAAAAGTTATATGCATCAGGACTTACTAAGTGTTTGGCTGACTTAGGTTCAGATTCCAGGTAGACTATTTGGGGCATGGCAATTTGGGTAAAACCATGACAAAGGCT
>LPNX010191786.1:107397-165135 GCA_001517045.1 Pseudotsuga menziesii | reverse complement strand
AAATCTACCATGTGAAAGAGCCAAACCTTATGAGAAGAGTCTCATGGCTATGAAAATAGTTTGTATGCATGATGGGTTGTTAAATTTGAATTGTGAGTTTTGGATTCAAGAAATTGCTGACAACTACTAATCACTATTGGCTTGCATAAGATTGTGTCACGAGGTCGCATTGTAAGTGGGTATTCATGTTATGCTAGTAAGCATAAAATTATAATGGGCATAGTGGTGCTGCTTACAAGAGACCCACAATTGAGGATCACCTCATTGCCAAGCAAATCAATTTATGTAGTAAACAGAGTTGCAAATTCTCACTGAATTTAATTTCTAATGTCATTGCTTGGTTATGGAACAATCAAATTTGGATTGTATTATCAGATAATGATGAACTGTTTGGCTTTTTGATAAATGTGCCAGGGGTACACACTGCAAGAAGATCATGTGTGATGGCCTACAGGAGCCAAACTTCTTGGGAAGGTTTTCCCTTATCTTGGAAATGGGTTTTGGGTGAAACTCCATTGGACATTTTGGGAATGTCTTATCTGTGCTGCATGTTTGGTAAGCAACATTAGTGAGATGGTATAGGTTATGTCAGTAAGACATGTGTGGATACAAAATGTAAAGAGGAATTGGCATGGAAAACTGAGGGATTGTCAAATCAGAGAAGGGAGCCCCCATTCCTCCTTAATGAAGGAATACTGCATCAGCAAATGGATAACTGTTCTGTGACCCTAGCTAAGAATATGCATGTCAAATTATTAAAATTCCATATGCAGAACATGTTTTGATTTTATTATAACTGATTGCTTGAGTATGAATAGGTCCTACATGGCATACACCAAAAAAGGGTGCACACTTTTCCGATGTCATATCATGGAATGGTTTTTCAATATTGATTACACCCTAGGGAGTGGATGCACTCCTAGTGTCTTAATACTTGATAGTGAATGATATGAAATGTGATTCCAGTTTTAGAACAATAATGCTGATGAGTTGCTTATATTGCATGTTCTGTCAGGTTAAACAGATGCAATTTGGTGTTGCACACTAAATGGACTATGGCTTGGGATCATCCTACCTCCTACTGAAGAGCACAAAGAAGGAGACATTCCCGAGGGAATGGAGAGCAGAGAAGGGGGTGGTTTCTTGTGTTGTATGGGGTAGTGGAATTAGAGCTCACTACTGGAAATGAAACCTGGAAATGGTAATGACAAATTTTCTTTCCCAGTAAGCATAAAGATGTACTGGAAGGAGATGTTGGGCTAGTATATGCCTAGGGATCCATAGTAGATCCTAGACCTAGAAATGGTCATTTATTGTTGATATAAGTGCATGTGTTATTGTTGATGGATTGATAAACCCAACTGCATTGGATTGGCTGATTGGTTGTTGATATAAGTGCATTGTTGATATAAGTGTAAGTGATTTGTTGATGGTGTAATAAACCCAATTGAAGGTTGGCTTGGATTTGTAAATATACGATGTTGTGGAAATTGTGGAAACATTATAGTGTTGGATTGACTACTTGTAGTATGATAAACCCAACTGTTAGTTGGCTTGGTTGAGTAGCCTGATAAACCCAGCAGTGTATTGGCTTGATTGGCTATAGCCTGATAAACCCAATTGTATATTGGCTTGGTTGGACGGTCTGATAAACCCAACTGTAGGTTGGCTTGACTGTCCCTGATATATATAAAAGGATGTTGTGAAGCAGCCTGCATGTTGACCTAACATCCAAGTCCATAGGCAATCCCAAGGCTTGCAAGGTGAAGTAGGATCTTGTGGACCAGAGAGGAAACACACAATACAGATAAGTATTGGATTATTTTGTAATTTCTTGCTTATGAATATACATGTGTATATGATTTGGTTATGGTGTTTTAAGCTCTTGTTTTAGAGATAAAAACCATTGAGAATAAACTAAACATGTGAATATATTCAATGTTTGAATATAGGTGTCGCTGGGAGCGAGGACTATGAGAGCATCCTAGGGGTGCATGTGGACATGTGACTGTCTTGAAGAGCTCAGAATGAGCAGCAATGAAAAAGGTGATAGTGAGACTATGAAGTTCCTAGTAGCCGAGAGAAAACATGTGGGGAGGCTCCATGATTGAGAGGTTTGAAATAGACCAGAGACACTAAGTGTCATGACCAAGAGGGATTGGTCCAGCATTCACGGTGAAGTGAAATAGGTTGAGAGCATGAAAACCACAGTGGTGGTGTGGGTTCCAGGATGGAACAAGACAAAGAGGGGAAAAACTCTTGCTGCTCTCTCTTTCCTTTTGATTATATATATATTTATATATATACTTATGCATTATGAAGAAAAAATATTGTTGAATGCATGTATGGCTGGAGATAGAATGTGTTTATTTGTTTAAAGTAAATTGTGAATGCTGGAATAGTTAATTCCTTGCCCAAGAATGGACATGAATGAGCTCATGTGCCTGTTGGGAAGGCATGAAAAATATGAAAGTCTCCTTGATGAGACTTGGACTATCATGCCAATTCGGCAATTAATTGACTAATTTTAATGCCTATATTATGCTTGGTCTAACCAAATTTCAGTGGTGCATTTCATAGGTAAGAAAACTGAAATCTAGTAATGTACATTGATCATGGCGGCAGACCAAAGGCTGTCAGACTTGGCTGGAAGTATTTTTCAAACAATTTCCATGACCTGAGAAAATCTTGGAGAGATGCTCAAGATATAGAAAAGTTCCTAGACTTGGGGACGAGCTGAAAGTTGAGAAATAGAAAGAGAAGCTCATGGAAGCTGAGGGGCTTGGTCCTGAAAGTTCAAGTAAATAATTGAACATGGGACGGATCTACAAAATTTTGAAATTTTGATGTGCAAATGGTATATGCATTCCTATGTATTGGAACACCAAGGATGGTGTTATTACAAGGGGGAGGCGATTGTAATATCCTTGGTTCTGACCTCGGTTGCATTAAAAGATTCATGATGTATATGTTGTAATTAATCGTGGTGTGGAGCTAAAGGCAAAATCCCCACCATTGATTTGGTTGTGTTATGTTACGGCAATCGGGATCGTTGCCGATGGTATATCGTGCTATCTAGCACACAATAGTTTTGCATCATGTAAATATGCACATTAATTAAAATAAACCTACAGCCAGCTACGACGGTGCACCGTTAAATTAAAAGGGCATGATTTCCTAAGGTTAAGGGGGGGATTGTCTAACCTGTGGCAGTCACTAGGGAAAATCCATGTGTCAAACCTTAAACCCGTATTTAGTTGAGGCAGTTAATGCTGAGTAGGGGTGGGTGGTAGGCTTGGCACCAGGCACCTCCACCAGCTAGTTCAGTCACACACAGGCGGGGAGTGGTCTCCTCACGCGTTGTTTGGGATGCTAACCGATCTGTCCACTCTCTTGGATTGTGGGCTGTTCATTTTCATCAGGAAGAGTGGGGATAAAATGGATTACAATCCATTGATTGGGGGTTAGTTCTCCCTTCTCTCATGGGTGTTGGTCTGTGGATCTGTTCTTCCTCTCATTCACACAGGGGATCATTTTCCCTTTTCCCATTATCAGACTGTGTAAGCCATTCACGCTAGGGGCTGTGTGTATGTGTTTTACTCTCACGGATTTGTGGTCTGTGTACCTATTTTTCCCTTGTCGAGGATTGAGAATCAAACTTCTCTCCTGTTTTCGAGCTGTGTGATGTTTTCGTGGCTTAGCTGTGAGATCAGTTGCTATTCTTCCCTTGAAACTGTGGCTTGTTGTGGTTTGCCCCCACATTGTTCATTGTTGTGAATGCAATCCTCTTTTATGTGCCGCTGAGTTGTTTTCACCACGCTAGGGCCAGGAAGAAGTCTGAAGCATCTTGTCTAACCTGAGTGGTGTTCACCTTTTCGTTTGGGATTGTCACCTTGTTGTCTTCACCTTCTTCACAGAGCTGTGAATTGTTTGTTTTGCTGCATGCATGCAATGGTTGGTATTCGTACTGTGTGGAGTGGGATTGAAGGCTATGTATGCTTGAGAAACATGGGTTTGGGGAGCCACATAGATAGAGTTAGATGGTTGGATTTCTTCTCCACAACCTTAGAAGAGCACTTGCAAGGGAATTCAGGGCCTGAGGGACTGTGAAGCAGAGAAGGGACTGATTCCTATGTCAGGTGTGTGTGGGTGTCTTAGAGGTAAGGCTAGCTCTGGTGTAGGCATCCTTAGCTCTTCTAGGAGCTCACCAGCTTAGCATTTAGCTTCTCCCAGCTCCTTGATAGACTAATAAACCCTACTGTGTGGGCTTGGCTGATTTGTGTACCTTGGCTATGTGTAAGCCTTCTTAGTCCCTTATTCCTTGGAGAATCATGCCCAGCTTGGGGGTGGCAGTGTTGCTGAGAGATTGATGAGCACGTTGGCCTATGGTTGGGTGGAACGTTGCAGCGACGTAGCTGGTTGCGGGACAAGCTTTTTATGAGATAAGTATCTTTGTCTATTTCATCTCTGCAATTATATTTGATGGCTAATGAACTATGATGAACATGTTGAAAGCTTGAATGTATGTTTGCTTCCATGGTGTATGTGAATGACTATGCATCTTAGCATGTTTTAGGTTTTAAGAATTTTATTTCTGCATTTTATGTATGCTCATGTTCATGGGGCTAGTTGCCTAGTTGTTTGATGGTTTGGTAGCGTCTTCTTCGCCGGTTGGAGGGTCGGGGACATTACAGATCATCACGGGTGTTATCTCATGATTCTTCTCATCACAAGAAGTTCTACAGATCCAACCCTTTTTCATGCTAGTTGTAGGCCTAGCCTCCATGTAGGTCTTCTTCAGCGCTTACATTTGACACCAAGTTAGAATGGCCTACCTAGCACTCACATCTGATCATGTAGGAACCAATCCTATGATCACATCAGAAAGGCCCAGCATCACATTCACTAGCATGATAGGACACACCTACTACCATCTATGGAAAGGCACGAAACTTACAATCACTAGCATGGTAGGACAGACCTACTACCATCTATGAAAAGGCATAGCACTCACATCCACCAGCATGATAGGACACATCCACTATCATTTGTGGAAAATACAGTACTCACATCCACTAGCATGATAGGACACACCTACTATCATCTATCTAAAGGATCTGCACTTACATCTAATCATGTGGGAACACATCCCTTATTCACATCAAAATGGCTCTTAGTCCCAGACTGAGGATTCCAGGTACCTCACCAAGTAGCTCCATTCCAAGAATGGTGGTATCCTTTATATCTGACACCAAGTTAGAATGGCCATCACTCACATCTGACATGGAAGGAAACAATCCTCTAACCATGACATAATGGCTCATCCCTTACATCTGATCAAGTGGGAACACATCCCTCTATCACATCAGAATGGCCAGGCACTCATATCTGATCATGTGAGAACACATCTCATAGTCATATCTGAATGACCCTCAGTCCCAGACTGAGTTTTCCTGGTTGCTCACCAGGAAGATCCATTCCAAGAATGGCAATAGACCTTATATGTGATCATGTAGGAACCAATCCTACAGTCATATCAGAATGGTTCAGCACTCATATCTGACATGGAAGGAACCAATCCTCTCGCCATGACAGAATGGCTCATGGAATCATCACTTCCCTTTGGAGGGAACCTCGATCTGGTGAACACCAAGCTTCTCCCTGGAGTACTCAAACTTCACCCTAGCCAATGGCTTCATCAATACATCAACTATCTGTTAGTCCATTGCAACATACTAGAGGTTCAATGCTCCCCTCTGCACCATATCCCTGATATAGTGATACTTGATCTCGACATGCTTCGACTTGTCATGGAACACCGGGTTCTTTGACAAATTCACACAACTCTTGTTGTCACAATATATACAAGTAGCATCTAACTGGAGATCAAATAAATCATACAGTAGCTTCCTCAACCATACTGCCTCACAACTAGCTGAACAAGCTGCGACATGCTCTGCTTCAGCTGTACTTAGTGCCACACGGGATTGGTTCCTGCTAAACCAAGAGATCACACCTGATCCCATACTGAAGCAACACCCTGAAGTGCTCTTCCTATCAATGGCACTGCCTGCCCAATCTGAATCAACATAAACCTCCAGGTTAATCTTCTGATTCTAATCATACTTGAGCCCATAACCAACTGTACCCCTTAAATACCTTAGAATATGCTTTGCAGCAATCAAGTGAACATTTCTTAGATCTGTCAGGAATTGGATCAAGGTGTTCACAACAAAGCAAATATCTGGTCTCATGTTCATCAAGTACATCAAGGACCCAATAATCTGAAGATACATCATAGCATCAACTGACTCTCATGAAGCATCGCTCAATAGTTTCAGGTTTGATGCCATAGGTGTGGCAATAGCCTTGCAGTCCATTATCCCAAACCTCTTCAATATCTCTACTGCATACTTCCCTTGTCCGAGGGATATTCCATCTCCATTCTACCACACCTCCATACCTAGAAAATAATGCATCATACCTAAGTCCTTCATTTTGAACTCAGCATCAAGCTTCCTCTTCGTATCAACAATCAACCCATCCATACCTGTTACAAATAGATCATCTACATACAGTAGGAGAATCATTGGGTTTCCATCTTCAACCTTATAATAAAGATTGGAATCTTCTTTACTCTGAGTAAAGCCTAAACTGGATAGAAAGCTATCAATTCTACTGTACCAAGTCCTAGGTGCCTATTCCAAACTATACAGGGCTTTCTTCAATTTGCATACATGAGACTCTCTGTCATGTGTCTCGAAACTGAGTGGTTTCTCTACATATACTTCCTCTTCTACTACACCATTCAAGAAAGCAATCTTGACATCCATCTGGTGTATCTTCCATTTCATTACTACAGCGAAAGCAAGTACTGATCTAATGGAAGTGTATCTAGCCACAGGTGCAAAAGTTTCTTCATAGTCTATTCCTTCTTTCTGGGAGAAACCATGAGCAACAAATATTGCTTTATATTTTTCAATGCTACCATCTACGGCATGCTTGATCTTGTAGATCCATTTGGAAGTTACAACCGACTTCCCTTCTGGTATTGGGACAACATCCCAAACATCAATTTTCATGATCAATTGATATTCTTCGATCATAGCATCATTCCATTATTTCTGTTCCGTCGTTTCTTCATAATTGGAAGGTTCTTTATCAATGAAATCACATAGTAATGCTACATACCCAGAGTAGGATCTGGTTCTCTTCCTTTCTCTATGATTCTCTTCTGGAGCCCCATATCTTTCCACACCTTAGATAATTTCCCATACCCAAGCAGGTTTCCTCTTGTGAGGATTCTTCTCCTGAGGTGGATCTACAGGTCTTTGTGGTTCTTCAAATTATTTATCTTCTTCTTGAGTTTCTTCGTTCATGGTTGTATCATGAATTCTGGGTGCTTTTGCTTCTTTAGGTTCTTTAGGAGGTCTCTTTCTGGATTTGTTGTAAGCGGTGTCTTCATCAAATGTCACATCCCTACTGATGCCAATCTTCTTGAATCCTAGGAAATATATTCTGTAAGCCTTTGAGCTTTCAGAGTATCCCACAAATATACCCTTCCTTCCTGAAGGATCTAATTTTGTTCTCTTCTTTTTTGGAATGTGTATGTACACAGGACAACCAAATATTATGAGATGCATGACTTCTGGTCTCTTTCCAGAGAATACTCCTTCAGGAGTCTTGTTCTCGAGTACTTTGTGTGGAGTACAGTTCTGTACATACACCGCTGTTCTGGCAGCTTCTTCCCAAAGATGCATAGGAAGATATTGATCATGAAGCATAGCTCTTGCGGATTCCATGATAGTTATGTTCTTCCATTCTGCCATCCCATTCTGTTGTGGATTATAAGTAGTGGAAAAATCCCTCTTAATCCCCGAGTCTTTGCATAACTCTTTGAATTCATTCAAAGTGAATTCTCTGCCATTATCTGATCAAAAGGTCTTGATTTTCTTTTCAGTGTGGTTCTCGATCAAGGATTTGAATTCCTTGAACTTGCTGAATACTTAATCTTTCATTAGAGGAAATTTGAGGTCTAAAATGGGCCTCTTAAGGAAAATAATAAAATAATAGTTAAAATAATAAAATAATAGTTAAAATAATAAAATACTAGTTATTAATTTTGGAGGAAGAATGAAAAAAACTACTTTTTTGTTCGTATTTTTGACATATCTCCCTGTGGTTTTACTCAAATTCCGAGAGAGAGAACTCGTTGGATGTGGAATTTAATTCCACATCCAAAGAGTACCCACATTGAATACTTTTGATGGACCCCGCTACCCCAAAAATAAGAAATACCTAGAAAAATGTGATTATGACATTCCATCATCACATTTTTTCATGTATTATTATTTTTGGGGTAGCGGGGTCCATCAAAAGTATGTAGTGTGGGTACTCGTTGGATGCAGAATTAAATTCTACATCCAACGAGCTCTCCCTCTCGGAATTTGAGTAAAACCACAGGGAGATATGTCGAAAATATGAACCAAAAAAGTAGTTTTCTTTTATGACAAATATGTCAATTCAACCATTATGGTTGACTCATTTTATTGAAATTCTATTGGTTCCTAAATTCCAACTCACAAAATTTATTGTTGGTGCATTTTCTTATAAGGCTCATTTTAGACCCCAAATTTCCTCTAATGGTTCTTCATGAAGTATATCCATGTCTTCCTAGAAAAGTCATCAATAAAAGAAACATAATATACATACCCGCTTAGTGAGCTTGATGACATAGGGCCGCATACATCGGAATGGATGATTTCCAAGATTCCTTTTTCCTTGCTCTCACTACTTAGAAATGTCTTCTTTGTATTCTTTCCTTTCACACATCCTTTGCAGACCCCATCATGTTTTTCTTGAATTTCTGGAAGACCTTCAACATCTTTGCTTGCAACTGGTAGTGCAATGTAATGCACATGTGCAAGCCTTCTATGCCAAAGCTCATTTGGCTCTATTGTGTCATGGACCAAGGCTTGTTCTGGATGGCCCTTCATTTTGTACAATCCTCCTTCTTGTTCCCCAATCACTATTACATCATCGATAGTCTTTCCTTTTGGCCACATGATGACTTCACCATATATGAATGCAACCTTCATTCCTTTTGCATCTAATGCAGATATGGAGAGGAGGTTCTTGTTTATTCCTGGTACAAACAATACTTCCTTCATTTTCACAGAATTTCTAGAGTCTAGCTTATAGGAAGATTCCCCACTACCTTTTATTGGATACTGGTAATCATCTCCTAGCTTCACCTTGTAAGGTGATTCATGTTCTAAAAGTTTCATGAAGGATTCCTTGAATATTGTCATATGTTTGGAAGCCCCACTATCTATAAGCCAATCATTGCTTACATGAGTAATGTTTCCCGTGAGAGCGGAAATCAAAACATATTCTTCCTCACTTGAAGAATCTTCACTTTCATATTTGGTTCTCTTTGATGAAGGTTCATCATCCTCTACAGCATGGGCATGATGTCTTCTCTTGTTTTCCTTCTTCTTGTGAGAGACATTTTTCTTTCTAGGACATTCTCTAGCATAATGTCCTTTCTCGTCACATGTATAACATCTTATTCTAGACAAATCTTTTCTAGAGTTATCTTTATGAAAGGACTTACCTCTGGGGTGATGAGAATTGGTTTCTTGGAGTGAAATGTGAGATCTTGATCTTCACTTCCCATCTTTTCTTCTCAAGTTGCTATCCAAGATTCTTCTTGAGAGCACTCTTCCCATAGTCTGTTGAACTTGACTAAATACTTTTTATCACAGATTCCTTAAATAAAAAAGTCCCATGATCTAGGGAGACAATTCAAGGTGGTCATTACAATCTCTGCATTTTCCACTTCTTCATCTAATGCTTCCAGTTGTTCCTTGATATGAGAAACTCTTGTGAAGTAAGACTGGATTGTTTCTGCATTCAGAATCTTCACATTCTTCAATTGGTTTCTCAGAGTCATCTTCCAGTTTATGTTCTTCCCTTCAAACAATTTGATTAGGGCATCAAACATAGCTTTAGGTGTCTTGAGGGAGGACACTTGTGTAATGAGGTGATCCTTGATAGAATCAGTGATGATCCTCTTTTCCATAACCAAATTCTTCTTATGTAAGGCCTTTGTCTCATCTCCCTCTGGAACCGGAACCTCCTCACTGATATAGGAATCCAACTCATTTTCTTCCAGGACCAAGGAGATCCTATACTTCCAGGCTTGGAAGTTATCAGCTCCCTCAAGCTTTTCATCAAGCTTGTTATGATGAGACATCTTAACTCAGAACCTCAAATGGAAAGACAAAATATTTAGATATTACCAGGTCAAGATGTCAAATCTAAATTTGGAGCTGAAATCCTGCAGTGTTGGTTCAAGAGCAAATTAGGGTTTTTCTTTTCTAGAGTTCTATCCAACCAGATGCTTTGAATTTAATCCCTAACTTAGATTTTGAGGAGGAGATCAATCCAGGCCTGGGCTCACTGAAAAAATTCCACTTCTGTGAAAAGCCCTAATTTCTGGCAGCAGTGTCGGGTCCAAAACTGAAAAACCTCAGAATTGGATTCTGCTTCGACAAAATGATACATCCTAAGGAGGAGAGTTATTCCAACCTTATTTTGCTGAAAATATGTGGAGAGATATCTACAAAGTAGGAAGGCATAGTTCCCACAACTGCACATTGTCTTCTTCTCAGGTTACCTCTGATACCATGTTATATTTTTAACACTAAGCTAGCATAACATTAGGATCTTTAATTGAGAGAACAACAAGCACATCAAACAAACACAAGAGATAATGAACATAGTGTTTTTCCTCACGGAAACCATAAATAGAGAAAACCCCACAAATTCCTCAGAGATAGAATCAGCACCAAAAGTAAAACCCCAAAACAGTAAGATGATCTCCCGACAGCAGTAACGTCTTTCTTCCTTGCGCCAATGTCTTTCTCTTCCTCAGCTATGTGCTACAACTAAGTGTGGATGAGTGTGTGTTAAATAGATAGGCCAACTCTCTATTTATAATAACTACCAACATGACTAAAACCCTACTAGGACCGACCTCTGTAGGAGAGTCTAATAACCCTAGTGCCTCAAAACTGCAGGGACTTTAACCCTTAGACAATAGGAGGGTTACCCACAATGACTTGACATGACTTGTTTACATTTTAGATCCTCCCAATAGGAACATCAGGGCATGACATGACACAAGTACATCCCAGAATAAACATTGGGTTACAATACATAAGAAATATAAGTGAATACATTCCGAAGTTACAATTACATCAACAGGTAGCATGCAGTTTAAAATGCTATTAAATAGAGACATTCATCTTGTAAAGTGATCCATTCTTCTTAGTCAGTACATAGTATCAGTCATTAGCACCGAGTTCCACTTTCTTGAATGTTCAATTGTTGGAGATGTCACATGTCTAGGATGATGATTTCCAAAATGCAGTTGACATATAACTGGATCAAAACAAACCCTCTCCTTTGAAATCACTAGGATTCCATGGTGAGTGCAAATCTTGATAAGGTTTCCTTTTCCTACTCTATTTTTTTACCATGGAATATATATATATATATATATATATATATATATTGTTGAGGGGGTATATGAATATATTTTCTTGCAGGATTGTTACCTACAGGGAAGATGACAGTTGATCTTTGAATTTTAAATATTTCTTGGCTATATCATTTCAAGGGGATATGTTATTGATCTATTATTTAAAATAATGATAGCAGGGGAAATGGAATTGGGACACTTACTACTCAATCTGCTAGCTGAAGCTGAGAAACTCATTGTTCTTATTATTTATACATAGATCACATATCTTTGAGATGTGATTGTGACTAATTAATATGGTCATCTTAGAAACATTGAGATTATCTAAAGATAATTTGGCCCAATTCAGATGTACAATTTAGAATGCTTGTGCTCTTCATTAATGTGACAATTTATATTTTGTGTTACAGTTAAACTTCTCTTTGAATTGAGGACTATTAGAGGATTGAGGTAAAAGAAAGGATTTGAAAATCAATTTACAAGATATGTCTTCCCCTTTATGTTTGAAATATCACATGAATGTTGATTGTTGTTCCCATGATCACAATAAAATTTCAAATTGTGAAATTGTTTTGCTACATTAATACTAAATTTGGACTATCTAAAGTTATTAAAGTGAAATCATGCATAAAATATGATGTAATTGATCAAGTGAGAGTTTTTAGTTTAAATATAGCATCGGAAAAAAGAACTATTGACATACTATCATTGTGATAGAATGCTTCAGCTTGTTGTTGCACAAATATATGAGTGGATTTCGTAAGACTCTAGAAAAAGCATACATAACTACTACTTGTAATATCAGATATCATGAAATGTAATTTGAGATGAAAATCATACTCTTCTTTGTGAAGGAATTGATGTTTTCTTAATTTTAAGCTCTATGTGTCAATGTTTCCTTCAAAACAACGAAGTGAGAAAATATGTTTCTAAATCTTTATGCTGACAGGATATGCTTATTTTGGTATCAACTAAAGGAACTTTATAAACCAAACTTTTTAGACATTGTACTGATTTCAATCAGGCTACTAGAATTAGCATGGCGTAAATTACCAATCATGCCATCAAAAGTGGGTTTACAGTATTTCCATTATCATACTCCTAGAACATAATGTAATGTGCCATTACATGGCATCATTTGTATAAATGTACTAAATGATTCATAGTTTGGACACAAATGTTGTCGACATGAAGTAATGGTTGTAATCAGTGTTGTTTACTTCCAGCGGTCTAGGGTAGGTTTTGGATTAGATAACCTTAGATATGCATGCTTAGATAACCCCACAAACAGGACCCTTGCAACCTTCTCTCATTTATCCCATAAAAAAAGAACTTTCCCAAGGGCATTACTAGAGATTTTTTCTCTGAACTAGAAGATTTCTTTATGCCAAGTTATTTAATTGGTGGGATTATCTCATGAGATGAGGGATATATTTATGTTCTCCAATAATCCCCAGTGAGGTATTTGTTCTCATTGCATGGTCTCTTTCTATTTTCATTGAAGAAGTTATTCTTTCACAGCAGCAACTCTAAGGGTGCATACACAACACCCTTTGAAAGTAAATTCTTCATAGATACCCAATTGTAAAACTAAATCATTTTTGTCCAAAAAGAAAGCATGGAAGAATAAAAACTTGAAGGTGTTGGAATATAATAAAACCACTCATAAAGTAACTAATCATTATTTGATTAACTTCCTACCCACTAGATTAGATAGTTGGCATCCACTTGCACCTTAGAGTCAACACTTGCCATCTATATCCTAGGAATCATTTATTTCTCATTTTGGGTTGATCTTGACCACTTTATGTCCATCTAGAATTGGTAAGTGCGCTTTACAGTAGATTATGTTTTATTCTGCTTTTTCTGCTTTATCTTGCTTTTCTATGGATAAGGTAAAGCTAGTCAACTAGGAAACTGGCAGCTTTTGATGCCAACCCATTCTCCATTATTTTCTCTCCATATTATAGGATCAGCAAGTCTTTCCTTCACTCATCATCACTCACACATGGTATTGCTAAGTCATGAGGTGCTTGATAGATTGGGAAAGTGCTTTAGTCAACTATCCGGTTTATCATAATTAGTAAGCTTGCTTTATGAGCTAGCTTGAGTTGTCTTCTAGCAAATCGTTTTTCCTTTATAAGGATGTATTACCTATGAAATAATATCAATTATCATTTTATTGATCATTCATTAATGTGTGTTTATTAATTCTTCTTCTTCTCTCCTTATGCTAATTCTATACAATTCTATGTGAGGTTAATTGTGTGCGTAGATCCTTAGCCTGTTTATGAAATTCCTTATGCCATCAAGGCTTTAGAATTTCTACATGGTATCAGAACTAAGGTTATCAAAGTTCAAGTTCTACATGGTATTAGAGCTGAGGATATCAAGGCTCTACATGATATCAGATCTTTGAGATTTCATTAATTAATCCTCCTTTTTCAGTTTTGCAGGTTTATTTTGCAGGTTCAACTTCGAATGGATTCAAGAGTATTAGTTCCTCTTCTTTCTCTATTCACAAGCTATTCAGAGTGGAAATTGAAGATGATTTCATATCTAAAGAGATAAGGTCTCTATGAGATATCTATTGGAGCTAGTGAAGAATCTTATGAAGAGCCAAGTGATTGGTTGAATGACTGTGATAGAGCAATTGGATCTATTTGTCTATCTATCTCTCCATGCATGCGCTACCTTGTTGATTATGTTGATTACCCAAAGGATCTCTGGACAACATTGGATAGAGTTTTGGGAAAGGAGAATGAGGATACTTCTAGCTATGTGGAGAGTGCCTATAGCTCCTCAATGATTTCTCTCTCTCAAGATGTCTCGACCTCTATAGTCTCTGATGAAGTTGATAATGAAGAAGAATTTTCTCATATAGTTCTTGTTTCTACTACTCTCTTTGATTCGAATGCTTCCTCTTTCAATCAAGAAGAAAATATTGAAGAGCCATCTTTTTCTGTGTCTCTTGAAGTAGAAGATCTTGATTCATCTTCTTATGATGTTGTTGATGAAAAAGAACTGACTAATGAAGCTGCTATTGCTATTGATGATTCACTCACACATTCAATGTTCTGTATGTCTTCTATCATGGATTATGAGATACATATGCCAGACCTCTCACACCTTGCGCATGCCTCTCTTCTTGATGGTGTGCAACCTAGTGACTTTCAAGATGTTTTCTTAGCCAAATCAAGTCCTTCTAGTGTCTTTCCACTTACCATACTTGATCCCATGTGCTTCTGCAGCTCCTTTTTTGTTCTTGGCACTCATTCTCAGAGCCTCCTTGAAGATTTTTAACATCACTATATTTTCTCCTTTCATACTTCTACCATAGAGGATTCTTTACCAGTAAATTCCCATGAGTCTACTGTTGTGCTTATTTGTGATCTCTTGGATTCCTTGGAATCTAGATCAACCGATGGAGCCCATTCATTTGCACTCTTTGATCCTATGCCTTCTCTATGTTCCCACAAGATCACTTCTACACATCCTCTCTGTGTAAATGAAGATGGAGACATTATACATTCACTTGGATAATTATTTCACCTATATGGAGCTCATTTCATCTCTACTGGTTCAAAGTTCAAGTCATCTCATCATCTTGGAGCTGATTACAAGTCTCAAGATCCTTCGGTATTTCCTTCACATCATTGGATTTTAGTTGTTCTACATGGTCCTAGTTTCCATCCTGCGGCTGTCCTTGATCCAGGTGAGCAGATTTATCTTATTCCCAAGAAGAAGATTCCTCCAAAAATCATCATTTAGTTTGGAGCAGCAGCAACACTGGCAGTTCATAATTTTTGGTATTTATTTTCATGTCCTTTCTTGAGGGAGGATTTTCCCCTTGAGGTTTTGCCTCTCTCCTCATTTATTTGGACAAGATAAATTGTAAAAGGGTGACCATAGCTTTATTGTTAGGGCCCTATATGCATATATATTTCTGATTAGTTCAAGAATATCATCATAAAGTCAGGCTTAAAGGGGGGTGTTGGAATATAATAAACCCACTCATAAAATAATTAATCATTATTTGATTAATTTCCTACCCACTAGCTTAGATAGTTGGCATCCACTTGCACCTTAAAGTCAACACTTGCCATCTATATCATAGGAATGATTTATTTCTGATTCTAGGTTGATCTTGACAACTTTATGGCCATCCAGAATTGGTAACTATGCTTTACAACAAATTCTACTTTATTCTGCGTTTTCTGCTTTTCTATGGATAAGGTAAAGCTAGTCAACTAGGAAAATGGTAGCTTTTGATGACAACCCATCCTCCATTATTTTCTCTCCATATTATAGGATTGGAAAGTCTTTCCTTAACTCATCATCACTTACACATGCTATTGCTAATTCGTGAGGTGCTTGATAGATTGGGAAAGTGCTTTAGTCAACTATGGGGTTTATCATAATTAGTAAGCCTGCTTTATGAGCTAGCTTTAGTTGTCTTCTAGCAACTCGTTTTTCCTTTATAAGGATGTATTACCTATGTAATAATATCAATTATGATTTTATTGATCATTCATTAATGTGTTTTCATTAATTATTCTTCTTATCTCCTTATGCTAATTCTGTACAATTCTATGTGAGGTTAATTGTGTGCCTAGATCCTTATTCTGTTTATGAAATTCGTTATGCCATCAAGGCTTTAGAATTTCTACATAAGGGTTACCTTGTTTGAATTTAGTATTTTTCTTCAAAACCTAATTCCACCACAGCATGTTGTTGAATTTATGATTTTTTTGTATAACAAACACCCCACTTGTTTGTATTGACACAATCCTTGGCACTCCTTACCAATATGTTTTCAAAGAAGTCTATGGTGGCTTCCACACAACCTATGAACTATACAAAGAAGGTAAAGTCTAGATATTTACCCCTTCTCAAGTACTTTGGAAGAACATCACTCAAGTAAGTATTTTTTGAGTATTTAAGTATTTTAATGGGCTATGCCTTTAAGTTCATGGCTCTTTGTTATGCTCTGGTGCTTACCTCTTCTGACCTACAACAATATTCCGAGTGAACAATAAGCCCCATAGGTTTTCTACTTAAGCAGGGAGGTATACTTCCAAATAACTAAGCCAAAACCTTGATCCTCATCTTGTTTCAAAGAATGAATCCCTTACCTCAATTATGAAACACATTGAATTGCACCCTTCCAACACTAAGACTATTTGTGGTTCCCCTCAACCTAGGTGTAGTGTATGGATTTCACACTTAGTGGATCCATTTGTTCAACGCTTGAAGTTGCTATGAGGCTTACCATATTCTCAAGATGGATTACTTATGTTGATATTATTTCCTTTTCTAACCCTTTCCTATATCTAGGTATGTGAATGTCTTTCCTCATTTGATGTATATGACTCTGGTGCCTAGGCAAGGTCCCCTTGGTATCCTTTTATAGGTCATTATTTTTCCTTCTTTCTTCATATCTTTCCTATCCATATTTTGAATATCTTGGGATTCAAACAATGGATAGTTTAGGAGAAATGTTTTCAGTTAGTGAATGGACTCCTGTAGTCAGGAAGAAACCAAACAATGAAGGGAAAATGATTTTTGAAATAGGTATATGTCTATTATATACACTCTTTTACATGATGACCCTACTCTTTATGATATTAAGAGAATTCCTACAATTAATCCCTGATACCAGAGTGGGGTATTGGTACCTCTTTGAACACCATACAATCCTCAGCATCTATGGAGCTGAATTGGAGCCCTACCTACTGCCAAACTTGTTTTACTCCTAGGATATTTGCATTGGAATACCTCAGGAAGAGGTTAAATTAAGACCATATCCATTTTTCCAAACTTAAGAGCCCATTACTTTAAAGCTTCCAAAGGAGGTAAGACCCATCTTGGTGAATTCTAGGACAACTCAATCATCGGAAGATGATATGTTGAAACTGTTTCAATTTCTGAAAGGAAATAAATGGATATATAACCCACACCAAGTCATCTAAAATAAAAGGAAAGAAGAGAAGGAAGCCGATTACAATCATGAGCCAAATGAACTATTAGATAGGGCTCCCAACTTGGAAATATGAGAGCAGGTTAGTGAAGGGTTACAGTCAGGTCAGCATTTGACACAAGTACAGAGCATTGTTCAATAAGAAATGATTCCTGCAATAGAGGACATTGATCTAGATAAAATAGGGACAAAAAACTACACGACCCAATGTAATTCATACCCCTAAAATGCAAGATATTGGGAATAAAAGAGCCATGTCAGAGATGTATTCAAATATGGATGTAGATGATACACAAGCAAAGAAATCCAGCAAACATAAGGCTAGGATTGAGGAATCAACAGAGTTACAAGGTGTGATGGTATAGTTTGAAGGTCAAGCACTAGCATTAGGCTCGCTTGAGCCTTCATCAAGTGATCTTGTTATGAACGTTGAGTATTCCCCCCTAGCTTATTTACCTTATATTGTATCATTATTAAATTTGAAGTTTTGGTTGATGCCAAAAAAGTCCTATTTGGGAAAGCACCCACTCTAGAGTTGTGTATAGATACAAATCTCTCATTTGTATTTAATAACTCAAGTGATTCATTCAATGTTTCCTAAGGGTATTACTAAGTATAATGATCTCTCTTGTGCTTGGGTTTTTTTCTCTCTAATACATTTGTTCTTGGGTTTTCTCTCTAGGGTTGCACTCTTCTTGGCTGATCTCTCTTCCAATGTTGTGTGTTTCCATAGTTTTCCCTTTATTACATTAGGGGTTATGTTCATCCCATCTGATTCTCTTGTGAATATTCAGAATAGAATAGTGTTTGAACTTTGGACATCAACTTTGTATAGAAACAATTGCAAGAATCAAGGAAATGACCTATCCAAAAATAAATAGTCAACAAGATAATCAAATGCTGATTTTTATTTCATTTTTAAGCCTCTCAACCCAACCCAATTTTTTAGTCAAGTAAAATGGTCATCAAGTTCCATGGAACCAATAAAATTAATATTCAATGCCTCTTATTGGTATATAAAAGTATTAACGCTACTCATGTTTTTTCCTGGATTGCATTCTTGTGTTTTTTAAGAAAAGTTGTCTACCAATTGTATTCCTAGTTTTTGGGGAAAGAAATTTATATTTCTTTCATGTGGTTCATAGCACCCAAGAGGGAAATGGAATTTCTATGTTTGTAGATTCTTTATATAAGAAAAGAAAATAACAAGGCAAACAATGATTTGTCCTTGGAGAAAAAATGAACTTTTTGTTTTGTGTACTTTGTTATTGTTGTTTGGTAATTTTGAATTTCATTTTTCTACTGAATATTTGTGTGTTATAGATTCTTCTCCATTTGCTACAAATTTCTCTCAAGGTCTAATAATTGCTATCAAAGTGGTTGTTAGGATTCAAAGAGATGTATTTTTCACCAAGCTGAGGAAACTTGGTTTTTGGAACCTTAGGTTGTTGAGGCCTTGTTTTGAGGTCTTGATCAAAGCACTATGTCATGTCCCCACCCCTCTACATGGTGGAGAGGACGTGACTAACATAAATTCTAGCTAATCCGGGAAACTAAGCCTCATGAACACAATATAAAAATACATTGAACTAATAATAGACACAAATGCATACATGATCATCAAACAGTGGAAGCAAAGACATTCATTCACAACATTTAACATGTTCATTTGAGTTATGAAACAAAACACAGTTGCAAGGATTTAAACACATAGATACTTATCTTAATAGATTCTTGTCTTGCAACCAGCTACATCGCTGCAACATTCCACCCAACCATAGGCCAGTGTTCTCATCAATCTCTCAGAAACACTGCCACCCCCGAGCTGGGCATGATTTCCACAAGGATTAAGGGGAACACTAGCAGGCTCACACGTAGCCAAGGATACACAAAACTAAGACAAGCCAACACTGTTGGGTTTATCAGGATATACATGAGATGGAAAGGATGATTGCTAAGATAGTGAGCTCAACCAAAGAGCTATGGACACTTGCACCAAAACTAGCTTGACTTCTAAAAAATATACATGCCCAATACAAGGAAGCATCCCCTTCTCTGCTATACAGTCCCTCGGGCTATGCCTTCCCTTCCAGTGCTATTCAGGGTGTGTAAAGAAGAAAGCCAACCCTCTAGCTCTGTCTATGAGGCTCCTGCACACACTAGGTTTGTCAAGCAAGATCAGATCCCATTTCCACTACAAAGATAGTCCAAATACCAACAAGCATATACAGACAACAATAACAACTCTGGGAGTGAAGGGAGAACACCATAGAGACCAAAATCGGGTATGGCAAATGGGTAAAAACAACTCAAACTATGCCAGTTGATTCCCAGAGTTGTTTATGTCCCTAATGTGGCCAAAACGACTCACAACATCCCAAAATTCATGGAGAGGATAAAACGATCTCCCAGCTTGCATAAGATGAAGATCATGAACCCTTCCAATGTGAAGGAATTCAGACACACAGACAAAAATCAGGAAAGGAGAATGTTGAACCTGAATTTCTGCCTAAGGCCAAGATTCCTTCTGCGTGAGTTTGGAATGTCATTCTCTTCCCACATGAGGAGTTTAATGCAACCTGCCTCTTTGGGGCATGTGTGCAGTCACAAGATTGACAGTCCTGCCAGAGATGACGGTTGTCCATTCATTCGTCCCCCAAGGGAAATAACTACCCAACCAACTCATGGGGAATTAATTTGGGTTGGTGAATAAGACAAGGGAAGGTAGTTGTTCTAGATGGGTTCTCCTCTTGACACATGGATTTTCCCAAATTACCACAAAGGTTAAACATCCGCCTCCATATCCTTAGGAATCATGCCCCCATCTCTTTTAATGTTACATTTTCATAGCTAGTTGTGGGTAATTTAATTAAAATGTACATGTACATGGTGTCCATAATTATAATTTTCCTGGCTAGCACAAAATACCATCGACATCGATTTTAATCGTCGAAACATAAAATGATAAAATCAATGTTGGGGATTTTTCCCTTAGCTCCACACCATGAATAATTACAATATATACATCATATACATTTCATGCAAATAGGGTCAAAACCGAGGTGTTACAAGCTACATATCTATGACTAACCAAGTTAAGGAGCTCAAACCAGATTATGCTGTGTTGTTGCAGCAATGATTGTTTAGGTAGCCAACTTCAGTGAGAGGCCAGGAAGATATTTGTGGTAGAAGAAATAACATCTAAAAATTTATAGATTGAGAAATTCAATGGCCACAACTTCAACTTTATGGAAGTTGAATATAGAATACCTACCTATTGAAAAAAATAAAAGGAAGTTGTCTTGAACGACACAAAACCTAACATTGTGTATTAGGAGATAATTTTGTGTTGTCAAACATTGCAGTATAAAGGTCCAACACAAATATGGATCCAAAAGACAAGGACCACTTTTAAATTGAAAAAGCATCATGAGTTGGAAAATAGAATACTGAGTTCAATTTACAGTAGGAAGAAAGTCTAGTCACAAATGATAACACAGATGGCCCATTTAGTAGTATATTTTTTTTAGAGGTAGAGAAGGAGCAGGTGGTTGAAGAGTGCTAGTTTAACAACTTGGCGGTTAGAAAAATAGAGAATTGGCATGTATTGAGATTATAAACCTATATGCTTACCTCAAAATGATGCGTTCAAATGAATAAACTCACAACATTCCAAATTCAAAATACAAGATATACTATGATATGTAGGCACCATAAGCAGTGGCTATTGCAGTTGACAGATAGTTGTCATGGGAAAAGACAAATAGATAATATCATAATACAACCCAAACAAAGGGGAAGTTAGGTATTTCATTGGAAAATTCAAAATTATAATAAGGATATTTGATTTGTTTACTTACAATTCAAGAAAGTACAATGCAAATTTAGGAATCAAAGTATAGAACAAAAAATAAGCTATCCACCCAATTACAGGAAATTTGGTTCTGCACCCACATAACTGACATATGACAAGCAATGCACATACCATAACTGATGCTTGACAATGTCTCTTTTTCATGTGTTGTTTCTAATACGCTAGCTATTCATGTGCTATAGAGATCAACCATTTTCGGCATTATCAATCAATCTTAACAGAGAAAAATTCACATGCACAGTATCCCAAAAAGGTATTATTGATTAGTACACAGTTAGATTGTGTACAATCATTTCAACAGAAAACAACATAAAGGAATCTCACCTGACATCTCTTGCACCATTATAAGAGCACAAGCCAATCTGTGAGTGGATCTTATTGGGATTTGTCTATAAACAATGCATAAATTTTTGTCATTTTAGAAGCAGCTGCAATTCTATAGTTAGCTGACTCCTAAGAAATCCTACCTAAGTAACAGACATCAATCCAGGTGTCGATTTATATTTATGCCAAGACGTTACTCATATTAAAGGTGCAATCTTACATGTGACATTTTGTTAGAATGATTCATATACACTTTGATAAATTAAAGACATACCTATGCCATTAAGAGCTCCATAATCACATCTCCATATTGTGACACTACAGTTTCCCAAGGCACCAATAGCCTTGTTGATTTGCATTATAATTCCCTTGAAAATCATAGCAAACATGATCGATAATGATTATAGAACAACATTCATGAACATCGTAGATATTTTCACACACAAATAGAGATTATGACGAAGCTCAGTATAAAAGAAACACATGGTCTATAAACCATTGCATATATTGCTAGGGTGGAATTTTAGCAAAACAATGCATAGAAGAAACAAATTGAAGAGCCCACCTTGTATATCAAATTACAACAACAACTAGACATGCTTGGCTTAAACAGTGTAATAAAACAAAAAAAGAAAATTATCTCCCTTAGGTCCTTGATACTGAGAAAATTATTGAAATCGGTTCAACTATATATCTTTCAAACTACAAAGACAGCATATCAATTTATCAAATGAGCATTATTGAGCATACAAGCATCAGATGTGCCACAACCCTGTGGTTTATATTCTTTTATTGTGCACATACCTAGAAAAGGCCACTAACTTGTACATGAAAATTCCAAAAGATCAAATGTTTGCAAGATTTACCAATGGACTAGCCAACAAAGAAGTTCCAGAATCTACAACAGCAACACACTCCTACACATAAAACTATAGTTAAATTTTCATAAAATGCCATCAATATTTTCATGTGCCCAATTGAAGAACATGGATTGTATGTAGACCTTTTGATTGATCATCAATGAGGAAGTCTCCAATGTCAAACTGAAGAAAATAACAACATCAATTTATTAGAGTAGAATAATCCCATGACATAGCTACTAGTAACTATGACTCATACAAAGAACATGGTATGCATGCATTTATCCTTAACTATAGTCAATCGTAAACCTGGAAAACTTACATGATTCTATTACATACTTTCCAGTAACCCTTTCGAGTAACAGGAACATAATGATGTTTACCCTTGAAGTGGTTAGGATCAACACCACCAAATACTATCTCTCCTCCCTCTTCCTAAGCTCAATTCTCTTTCATCAAAAATGAAAATATTGGTTCTTTGACAAGGACTTGGCTGACCATGTAATACATGTTCATAGCAGAAAGAGTGTTTCAGCCAAAATACATATTTTGCAAAGTTCAGTTCCTTTTTTTGTTAGCACAACAAAGGATATTCTTCGGAAGACAACAAAAGGACTAAGTATCAACTAATTAAACAAGGCAGGTATGGTGCTTGTGATTATCAACTTTGTGAAAAAATGACAATAAATGTGCTTTCCAAAGGTTTCATTGTGATGTGTACTAAAGATTCCATAAAGCTGGCTAGTGAATCTGGCTCATGAATGGATATTTAATTTTTTATTTTTCTTTCTGTGCACTACTGATATCTGAGCTTTACATTTATAGTTTATATGGACAATCTCACAATAGGAATCTAGATGATAGTGATTATCATGGTACTTTTCACAAAAAAATATAGTTGTTAGAACTTAATTACTGAGGAAAATCCAATAAATCTGAAAGGCGAAGTTTATGTTTAGATATTATGAAGCTATGGACTGTTTTAAAATACAAGATTCCTAATCCTTGTTGGAGTGGGTTCCCATGATAATGTTAAAATCCCCACTATACATCTGTCTGAAAACAAAATCCTATATATTAATGAAATTTTCCTTTATTTAAAAAAATACCAAGAAAAAGAAAACAAAATTACATATTTTGTAAGGAGAATCTAAGGTAGTTCATGGATCTCTCAAATAAGATACTCACCAGACTGGAACAACCTTGTCAACTACAATTTATTGAAATCCAATCCCAAGAAGACCATCAAACTTGGCCAGTAAAAATGTTAGACTTGGATCATGTGTTGTCTCGGTAAAAACTTGTTCCAAAAAAATGACCACATAACTTTCAAAATACTCTCAGGGACAAAAACCAATTTTCCAACCTGGTATTTCACAACAAGGTCCCCAATTGTGACATGATCTTGAGACAAATACCCAGAGATTGTACCACTTCTTGACTCAGATGACTTGTACTTTTAATGGAAATAGCAAGCCTACTGCACAAAATACCAAAAAGTCGACCAAATTAATCCAAATTTAAGCGATTCTTTCAGACATGTAATGCAACCCACTATTTTAGGAAACTCTACTAATAAAAACAAATATACAGACTAACCTCTTCCCAAATTAATAGTACATGTCAACGAGAAAAAATCTGAAATCCTAAGCTCACCAAACTACTTCTAAAGTGATGAAATCATGAAATTTAAACCCTAACCAACCGAAAAAAACAATATGAAATGATCAACTTAAATAGAATCAAATGATTATGGAGAAGTAACATTTAGACAACGACACCCAAGAATTTGAGATGCCGGTATCAAATATGACAGTAAATTTCTGAGCTAGGGTTCCAATTCCAATCTCTTCAAAATATTGGGCGTCCAAGTAATTCTTCAATGAAACATAATCGCCCTCGTTAGACTCGAAAACTGAACCCCTTGGAGACCAAACTTTTGAATGAGTGCGTTAGCATGACAACCTTTACACATCGAAGCCTTAGCAATATGTAGGGTTTTAATATCTAGTGATTTCTTCTTCATCCCAATCCTTACAAGTCCATCATTATCACAATAAATAGAAGAGAAAAAATACATCAAAACTACGAAACACGCTAGTACTCTCCTTCACTCCATCTTCAAAAGATTTTCTGCAACAACCAGAGAAAAATGACCCTCAAACTAGTTAGAAAACCCCATTTCAGCTACAATTAGAGCCTAATTAAACCAAAATTTTGAAAACCCCATTTCTCTATAGCAACGTATTAGACTAATCCAGCTAGGGTAGTAGATCTTGCACTAACGTTGGGGTCTAAAATTGTATCAAATCAATTTTTTTCTCATAGATGCAAGGGTTCATTGCAACATTATTCTAATTTGTTCATGTTTGGATGTGATGATTGTAATTATGTGCATATTTTTGGGTGAGATTGTATTTCACCAATGGAAAGACTCGTGTGGTTAAGAACAATCTAACATTAGTATCCATGTTGTGGTAATATACATATCCAACACAACCCTTTGTATCATTATTTTATTCTTCTCTGGGTCCTTTCATTATTTGGGTTCCTTCTCCATAAGTCAAATCTCCTTGTCCTCCTTATGCTCCTCCTTCACCTTGCCTTGCAATATTATTCACTTTGATCTTCCTTACATTGACATCACTCCTCAACATTCCCTTAAATATAAGGTAGATATTTCTCCTTCTCTTGATGAGATTCACACATTCAAGGATTTCCACGCCCTATGCTACCTTGTGTGATTTTGAGCATGCATTCATTTGATATATATCCATCATAAATAAAAATGTTCTTTTAAAGGAAGTAAAACATCATACATTTTTACACATTATCTCCCATAAATAACCAAAATTATCATGACAAACTCATGGATATATATAATCAAGTTCATAAGTACATTAATGGTCATCAAAATTCAAAAGAAAAGTTTCAAAGATTGTGAAAATGATATACATCTAAAACACATTGCCAAAATAGAAAAAGTGTTATGTAGTCCAAGGCTTCCTTGCCATAGCTTTATGATAGCTTTACTTTTTCCTTCTCCTCCTCATCCTTTTTGAATGTTAAATCCTCCCTCTTGCCTATGACAAGTAGGATATCCTCTCTATTATATCCTTAGCCCATCCTTGGATGTAATCTATATTGATCCTGTGTGTCTAGATCATCCCCATAGCTATTACAAAATAGGAAAATATTTGAGAGTCCTCTCAAAAGGGTAGTATTGCCACCATGTGTGTAACCCAATATATTCTATCTAAATCCATAATTATGATATACATTCACATTTGGATCTTTACATAATTAGGATATCCATTCCCATTTGGATTTTTACATAATCTGGATATCCATAATATAGTCTTGGATTGCAATGTTTAAGGAGGTGGGGAATGCAACATCTTCTCTTCTTTTGAAAAGTGGAGTGCATCATCTCCTTCTCCCTTTGAGAAGTGGGTTAAGATTCCTAAAAAAATGGCAGACAAAATCTTATACCTAATAATACAATACAAAAATGATTATTTTTCACTGAAATGTCACAAAATAGATATGTCACTTTAGTAATGACTTTTGGAATAACTTGTATTGCATCATATATATTACAATCACAAGTTAGATCTTAGAAAACCTTTTCTCATCTTGAACTTGATTCTTTTTACATAACATGTTAAGAAAGTTCTCTAAATAACTTGATAATGTATATAATTTGCACTTTATGTTACCCTTGCACAAACCCACCATATAATTCTTGCACCAGACATTAACCATACAAACTATGTCCTAGGATGACCACAAGGACTCCTACAAATTTTAGCATAGAAATCATAAGCACTAAAGTCCATTCCTTTGAGTATATTGTTTTTCCTCAAACCATTAGAAGGAAGTTTTTTGTTCTTTTCATTGGTCTCAGTTCACTAACACAAACCCTATGTTCTTTTATTAGTTATTTCTTGTGTGTTTATTTAAATAGTGTTTATAACTATAATTGTTTATTTAGAATATACAATGCAATGAAAATATACACAATCAGACACTAAGATTTTTCCTAGAGAAACTTGATTTGGGAAATCTCTAACCCAAAATCGATTTCTCAAATCTTTGATTTTTTAGGTCAAATTAGAGATTACAAAGATCTCAACTAGAGCTTATACTTGTGTCAAACTCAACAACTATAGGGTGTATACCTTATTTCCTTTACTATGATATACTCAACAACTAATATTTTGTTGGTTTTGGTCTCAAATATTTCCCTCTCTATAATTTTAAGTGCTTCACTTGAATCATGGGAAATGCATCTTCCCCAATATTGAAACATTGATCCCCTCTTTTCTAACAGAGCCATTCAGTCAACTATATAACTAGATAACCCCCAATGCTTGTTCCCTTATGTATTTACCTCCTTCCTTCCTAAAAGGCCAAAAGGACTAAGGATCATTTACAAAATTTTAGGAGACTATAATTACCTATGCCCAAATGCCACCTACATGGACCTAATATTCCTATAATATTTAGGGGTCCCCTACCAACCAATAACTTTCTTACATGTGGCTAATATTCCACTCATCATTGCATTGAAGCTTATTAGTTGGTTGTGTTCTTGTAACATGCTCAGCCAGCTTTCCATGTCAATTATTGTCCAGGTCGACTTCCATACCATCAAGTCGAGGCATACAAAACATTAGTCAATGGTTATAATGGCAAGTGTGGTATGTACAAATACCTCCTCTTTATTCAGTTATACTCTTACATATGTAGTTACCAAGGTACGGAAGTTGATTGCCAGCATTTACAAGGTATGTGGCATGAATTTTTTATGAATGTAAGAGAAAGCTATAATACATTGCATTTTTAATGTTAGTATTTATTCATACTAATTTCCCAATATTATATTAGGTGGTTTTCCTCCAAGGATATCCATGAAAGTGAATTACGAATATATAAGAACGAAATTGCAAAAATTGTATGTTTATTGGAAAAGGAGCTCCCTAAAAGTTTCATGGACCTTTAGGTTCATCTGCTTATACACCTAATAGATGACACTAAAATGGAGGTTGCTGCATCAACAAGGTGGATTTTTTTCTTTGAGAGGTATATGAGAACACTAAAAAGGTATATCTGGTAAAAGGCACATCTAAAGGGTTGCATGGCTGAAGGATATGTAATGAATGAAGCATTTTTCTTTCTATGTGAAGTCCTTGGTAAATATTATGAATATGGTCCATGAATATGGGATGAAGGGTGTGCAAAATATATTATAGATGGAGAGAAACCTCAATCTAATGGTGTTCAAGTAGAATTTGGTGAGTAAATGCATGATCATTATGGTTACTTTTTCAATCATTTCCTCTAAAAAGGTATTATTTTCCAAAAATATAATAATGACATTTCCAATTTGAAAATGTACATGTTGATTTTCAATAGGTGTTGATGAACGCATTATGCTTGACAAGTTCATTCTTTACCACATGGATTGTATGAATAAATGGATTGAATTGTATGAAAAGAAAAGGGAAGAAGTTTTAGAAGCAAAGAGACAATTTAAGAGATCAAACCCAAGGAATACACTACTTCCCATGGGTCTGTCTGGGGAATGGGGAAAATATTGCACATTACAATGGGTTAGTGAACAAATTCAAATCAAAGAGATGAATAAGGAAATGATGCAAACATAACAGAAGATGAGATCAACATGTTTAGAGGATGGGAAAGAAAGGTACATTTATAAATCTCACAAAATATTTTTTTACAAAACATCGTTGACACTATTGACTATTTAATAATGCACATATAGTTGTTTTTTCTAATTGAACTAAAATAAATGGTCTAATACAGCTGAGGGGATATCCTGCAATGTGGGAATATGGTCGACACTATCGTGTGGAAATAATAGACTTAAAAAGATGCTCCTTTTATTGTGGTGTCATGGTGTATTTCAAGCAATTAAGTTGAGCAAGTTCAAAAGATAAAAGTATTATTGAAGGGAATCTTCAGTATGTTGGAAAAATCCAAGAAATTATTCAGTTGGATTAGCGGTCTTTCAAATGTTGTATTTTTAAATATAGATGGTATGAGGCATTTGAGAGGATGCGAAGACATAGGGCTCCTTGTGAGCAAGTATTATTATCAATATAACATAACTATAATCACAAGAATCAATGGTTATATACAATATGTTAATTCATATTTCATTACGAATATACATGTGCATATTAATTAAAAATTATACTAACATGTCTAATATATGATTATGGTTCATGTGTAGTTATTTTTCTATGAAGATATTATGGATCCAAAGTGGATATTTGTCATACGTTCTGATTAAATATTAAGACATGTATTTGATGATGCCTCAATGAATATTGAGCAAAACAATGATATCAAACCAATTCTAGCGAAGAGATTAAAAACAATGAAGAAATGACCACCCATGGTGATGTTCAAGATGAATATGTTCAAACACAAGAAGATGAAGATGAATAAGTTCAAGAACAACATGACAACATTTTTCATGCCATTAATTAGCATGATCCAGAGCTAGATGAGAATCAAGATGGTGCAAATCAGTTGGATGATCTGGAGTTAGAAGAAAGTGAAGATGAAGAAGATTATAATACCACTGTAGCAGGATGGTGTAGAAATAATCATCTAAAAAACTTATAGGACCATATCAACATTGATAAGGAAGCATTAGATGACATATATGATGATAATAATGTAAATTAAGACTTCTAATTTTACAGGATTTCTAATCCATATTACTTGAATAATTATGATCTTATGTCCAAAGCTTTGAATTTTTTTTTTATCACATGGACTTAGTAATTTTGAATTAGTTTGTTGATTTATAATTTTTCAAAAGGTTGCTTCTTAACGACTCTATAATTAAATGTACATGGAAATCACTGTTCAAAATAGCCATTTTATCATGGGCTTAGCAAATTTTATTTTTGTTTCAATTTATTTTAACCATGCATGTTCCCCTTTTTTTATTATGCATTGAATAATGAAATGTGTTAATTACACACACTATTGAATAATTCTATGAACTTTACTATAGTAATGTTCCATCTTGCACTAATGAACAATGTTGAGGAGGTAGACAACTTAGTTTATCATTAACATTTTTCCAATTAATGTGGTTATCTATATATCATAGATAATATTTTGCAATAAATTTACCACATCCAACTTATCATTGAAATGTTGTCGAGGACAAGTGCCATTAAGGTCACTCAAATGTTGTCGAGGACAAGTGAATTTCAATGTCAAGTACATCATACATCGCATCATCATCATCGTTGACATTGTCATCATCAAATTTCAACATCAATAAGTACATCATCAACAACATCATGGTCATCATCATCCTCATCAACAAATACATCATCAATCACATCATTGTCATCATCATTTATAGGGTCACTCATATGACATTATGGTTCATCATCATTCATCGCCATTTATATCCATGTCACATTGTTACAATCACACCATTGCCATTAAGGTCACTAAAATGTCATCGACAACAACTAAATGTCATTACAGCCAATTAGATGATATTAATATGTCGCTCATATGTCATTATGAACATTTAAGTTCCATTAGGAATAGTCAGTATACAGAAGTATTATGACATGCATCATCATCATCATCATCATCAATGCCATATGGTACATCAACATCATCTTAAGAATCATCGTCATTATCATCCTCATCTTTAGCATTAAGTACATCATTAGCAAAAGCATCATCATCATTGTCATTATGGTCACTCATATGCCATTAATGTTCTTAATCACTCATTTCCATTAGAATTCACGTCATGTAATTCTTAAGGTCAGTTATATGTCATTATAGTCATTTCAATGATAATAGGGTCATTTAGATGTCATTACAGACATTTAGGTGCCATCAGAATCAATTAGGATCCAAAAGTGCTACCACATGCATAATAATTGTTGACATCTACATCGTCATCATCATCATACAATAAATCAACATCATTGTCATTATCGTATTTATCATCAATATAATTGCAATAATACTTATCAAGGAACCCTACTACCTCACAGGAATGGATGATATAGTCTTATACTTATCAAATCATATCCATACACTCCATCATAATTATCATAATGCATCATCATCATGTTGTTAGGTCCAATCAGATGCCATTAGGATATATCAAATGTTGTTGGGGACACTCAAATGCCATAAGAGAAATTTAGGTGACATTAAGGTAATTTTCCCCTCATTAGGATTAATAAATATCCAAAAATTCCATGATTATGATCATTTAGGTTCCACTATGATAAATCAAGGTCCAAAAGTACTATCACATGAATCATGATCATTGACATTGAAACTGACATTGATCATTAACGTTGAAATTGATAAATATGATGTTATGTCAAACGTTTTACAAACATAATTCCTAGCTCTAAACCTAGTGTTATTCAAGACATTTTTTTGGTGGCTATTCTGGGTGTTATATGGGATGCTTTTTTGGACGATAATTCAAACATTAATTGGGATGCTAATTGGGACACTAATTGGGATGTTAATTGGGATGCTAATTGTGATGTTAATTGGGAATGTAAATTGGGACATTAATTGGGATGCTAATTATCGTCCAAAATAGCGCCAAATTTTAAATTGGGACGCTAATTGGGATGCTACATGGGACAAAATTTTGGATGCTAATTGGGATGATAATTGGGATGCTAATTGTGACGCTTATGAGACATCCAAAATAGAACCAAATTTTAAAATAGGACGCTAATTGGGATGCTAATTGGGATGCTAATTGGGACGCTAATTGGGATGCTAATCGAGACGCTAATTGGGATGCTAATTGGGATGATAATTGGGATGATAATTAGCATCCCAAAGAGCGCCAACTTTTAAAAAGGGATGAAAATAACACCATTAAAAGTGCCATCCATGGAAAAGCGTCCACTTTGTCCAAAAAATGATGAAAAATACACTAAAAGTGATAGTGGACACTAAAAAGGAAGCTAAAAGAGACGCTAATCACAAGGTTTTGTTGTAGTGACAGAACACAAATATTAGGCCCTTGAGTTTGTCAATTTTAAATAATATTCCAAGTGAATACTTGATTGCCAAGAGATAACAACCAAGAAAAAATTTAAGGTCGAAAATACGCACATGGGCGAAATAATAAGGTTTTAAATATTCAAGGAGCAAATTTTTATATAAGAATATTTTTAAATGCTTTATAATAATTCTCCATAAAATTAAATATTTTTCAACATATATAAACTCTTTCTCCCATAAAAAAAATATAAAGGGAATTTGTGGTAATATATTTTCTCCTCCATAATTCACAAATGATCCTTCATTTTTATCACAATTAATTGAAATCAATATTTTCTTAGGAGTATTTCACCCAAGATTTCACCTAAGGGTTACACATGTTACATTAATCTTGACTTAGGTTAAAGTATATTAAGTATGACCTTTATTCATATAATGATGGATTTACCATTGGTGGTTTAGGAGCCCATGATTTTGCATGTCCCATGGTATTTTCCCATGATATCTCATGTGATAACCAACTTGTTTCTTAAGATAATCATAGTAAATAATGAATTTACAATTGGTGGTTTACGTTCCCATTGTTTTGGGTGTTCCATGGTATTTCCCATGGTAGTGCATGTCATAAATCCTATTTATGAACTTGAGAAGTCCATGGTAATTAGAAGATCCAATTATTTAATTTTCCTATTTGCCAAGAGGATTTTCCCAATTATTATACATATAAATTTATGCAGGGTTCTTAAAATTTTCCCTAATAACAACATATGTATGATTGTTTTCCTATGAAATTTAACATTCAAAATATTATACCACCACCACTTAAACTCCTAGTATTCTCTACTTCATAAGGATATGTAATCCAATTGTCAAGTATATCCCCCCTAGTCTTATTCAATTACCAACCCAACTAATTACCTTCCTCCATAATCCTTATACGACCTTTTTCTAACTCCCATAATTATTTATTCAATGGAATCCTCCTCACATATCTCCATAAATCTACCTAAATTCCATCATTGTTGCCACAAATCCATTGAACCCAAATCTATTATTTGATTAAGTAGAAAGATCAAATTATCGTCTAATGGGTTGTAATATATTCAAGAAGAAACAAACCATTCATATACTCCATAATGGAATCATATCTAACTGAAGCAAGTCTACCATTACTTACCCTTCATACAAGAAACCCATCTATAATGGTAAATACTAACACTAAATATTTTCTTTGATTGGAAACATTTCTAAAATTATTTATGTTGCATAAAATATAGTCCTTTTAACTTCTGGAGAAATACTTTCATTGATAGTAGGGATTCTCCCTGGTAATAATTCCAAAATAAACCCCATATCATTTAAAATTGGGAACCCATTCGAATTTTGGCTAGGATACCATTCAATGGTTGGAATCTTCCCTAGTTCTGGCTCGATCCGCCATTTAGGGTTCAATTTTAAGGGATAAAATGCAGTATACCCTAATCTATGATGTATTTTTAAATTATTCTAACCTATCCTCGCTAGGAACGAAAGTAAAAAGGACGAGCAATAAATTAAATTGAGATACCTTTCAACAACACATAACCACATAACATGAAATGTATAACATATACAAAATGAATTTGAAAATTGAAATAATTACAACATAAATCATTATGTATTGACAACTTGAAGAAAGAAAGATATTGTGAAAGTACATACACAACATAAAGTAATAAACTGCGATAATAATCCAATACGAATTTTTTTTTTACTGAATGCATATGAGCAACATATGAAAAGGAAATCAGTTCCACGACATTCATCCAAATAATAGCCACATTCTCCATGCAAAAACTTGAGTCCATAATCCCTCTCTTCATTCTCAAAAATAGTTCTTACAAAAGAGCGAGAAGAAAAAGCTCCCATGCCAAAAGTCCCCTTCTTCCCTTTTCATATTTATTTTATCATTTACAAAATAACCTTCAAGTGACTATTTGATTTCTCAAAGGTAGTTATAACCTTTGGGATCATTACGCACAAGTCACTTAGAGATTTACACTTTTCTCTAAGAGAAAAAAAAATGAAATTTAAATTATACAATTAAGAAGGGTTGTTCCCTTGATCCTTTAATGAATCCATCCCTTAATTCACAATCATAAGATATATCATTTAATTGCTTGGTTTCTATAAGTGTAATGAAACTTTATCAAGAAAAACTGTCTTAACCAATGTAGTCAATCCTTGGGTAATGGATCGGTGCCCTATGGTCTTGAGTTGAATTTTTTAGGTCTGTGCCCCAATATATTCAAATAGATTTTTTATGGTGACCTATGTGTCACTTATAATAGTTCCCAAGTCTTCATCCTTGATTGTCCTTATCTCTTTCAAGCAGCTTTTCTTAGGAATAGGTTCTTCAAAATTTCTTTCGAAGGAAAGTGACATATTTCCAACACTCTTTCTATGGTCATGTGCACATTATCACATTTTTTAGTGATGTCTTGACTTCATTCTGTAGTGTTTTACCTATATTTTGACAATAATCTAAGATGGAATACATGTGTAATAATCAAGAGACATTTCTTCTATTGTCCTCCTGGAAAAATGAGATAGTATTTGTGTGTTCTTCTTATGCCAATTACCACACCTTTTAGCATAGTACCTTTAACATTTGTAATCTTGTGATGACTTTCTTGACATGCCTCTAACAATCCCTTGACTCTGACTGTTGTTAACACATGTGCACAAAATATCTCTTATCATAATGCAGTTACACATGTGTGTAAATGTGCCAAACTCTACCTTTTTTCCTTGGATGCATGTACGTTTGTTATTAATGAATCCTTTTCTTGTTAGACTATATTTATATGAGCTTCCATAGTTTATTTCTCTACTACTAGGACATCAACTAAGGATGTTAGTTCATCCTTTTCTGATTGCAAATCATGGGCCAAGACCTCTAATGTTCTTTTCTCAACTTCATAAGCATCATGATCATGTATTAGCTCAACTCTCTCTCTCCTAAATTCCACGATGAGGTCTACTAGAGTGCCAATCTTTTGCTTATCATCTTTGAGGTCCCAAGACACCTTTTTAATATTTTGTTGGTTAGCCATGGTAGCAACCACATTCACAAAATCCATAAATTTTGGTTCCTTATTCATCCCTATGAATATCATAACCTCTTGAATAGTGACGATCCTAGTTGATGAAAAAATTTTGATTCTTCTTTGTGTTATTTGGACAATATGTTTCTTTTTACGATAAAAAGTAAGGTATCCAGTCTAGCTATGACATTCTGCTTGCGCAATGAGGCAATGTCAACTATGTATACTAGTGATGGCCAAACCTCTCTTTTAAAAAATCTAGCTACCTCAATCTCTAAGATCTTAGAAACATGCCCAGGGGAAAATGTAATCTCTATTGAGATTTAAGAAAAGTGTTATGAATGTCTCAACAATGAGAAAAAGGATCAAATGCATGCTCAGCTGGTATACAACTAGAAAGGGATTCAAGCTCCCATGGAATCATGGAAGTTTGTCAATCTTCTACCTATGAAGAAAAAAAATTCCTTTTCCTTCACCATCATTTTCTGTAAAACTTATGATAAGGAATTCGATGACAAGATGATTATCATGGTCAATTATTTTTTACACCCTCAAGTACCTAAATTTAATTACGTAGAGGATTTATCCATCATAATAAAATATCAGTTAGTAGTGTTTCAAGATACAAGAGTTTTTAGGTATTACTCTTACCTCACATATATGTTATTGTTTCACTAACTTGAATATTGTGAAGGCCTTTGCATTCATATAAATCAAAGTGAGGCCCTGAATAGAATATATGAATTGATCCCTTCGATAAATAAAGGCACAAAGGATGGGGTTACTTGGACCCATTTTGTGTCCCAATTCATGTTTGAGGATTTTTCCCTAATCACTGGGATAGAACTTGCACACATGCCACATGAAATTAGAACCTATTTATAGTTGGGTGAGTATTTTAAAAAGGGAAAATGGTTATTGTCTAGATATTATTCTATGATTATACAACACTAAAAGAAATTTGCATATATTTTCCAAGTTACTTACTCCTATAACATTCATTTTAGAGTACATCAGGAAATGGATGGAAGTTAATCGGATTCATTTCCTTAAATCCAAGAAGAAGGGGATAAACTCTTTCCCCATAGTTATGGAAGGTTAGGCCATTAGATAGGCTGAAGTAGATTTGACAAAGCTAGGTATGAAGATATATTTCCATGGAAGTATGATCCCCATTTCCTAATTGGTGCAGAGAAGGATGGATTATGCCTAACCCTAAATACCATCAATGCAAGACAGGACTAGAAAACTTGGCCAACAAATATAGTTTTGATGCACAGTATAGAGGATTATATAGGAGCAAGAAAACTCCACTGGAGTGGTAGTGCAAGATTTCCCTAGACCCATCCCAGAACCTTCCAACCCCACCCCCCTATTATACCTTTTGCATGCCAAAGTGATCCCAAGTCCTTCTGGAAGAGATGAAATTTGTGGTATCCCGTGTTGTGATTGAAAATACTAGCCTAGATGAGTAGTTAATTTACCTTAAGCAAAAATTGGAGCATAGCAAGCAAGAAAGGAATAAATTGAAGGCTTATACTTATGATATTAAGTTGGAGATTGTCAAATTGGAGGGGATAGTTGAAAAGAATAATGAGAACATGGTAGTCCAGCGAACAAGGTTTGATAAAGAAAGGGAAGACATCCATGATCTTAATAAGGAAGTATCATCACTCAAGTCACCGATAAAAGACTGAGAGTCAAAGTAATCAGAATCCATGGCATAAGTCCTTATGATAGAAAAGTTGTAAGAATTAAACACTACATATGGAAAAGCATTCTCACATAGCTGGATAAATTTTGAGCTCACATATAGTTAACCTAAGTCAGTTAAAAATATATGTGGAATAAATTGGCTACGTGGATCGAAATAGGTCTAATATTCAAAGCAAATGACAAGTGGAAAGGCAGTCGAAGACACTAATTAATACTCTAACTCCGGAGAATTTGAATTCTAAACATATATATGAGAAAGGGAAATATATCAGGCACATGGATAACTGCATCCATAAGGTTACTTTGATGAAGGTATTGGAAGAAAAGATAAAAGAATATTCGGTATTAATTCATCCCTTTTAACAATGGATAAATTGAAAGGTAATGGCCTTCCATCCCCTTGGAATGAGAAATTTGAACTAGACCCAAGAATATATATGATCACTTCGCGTAGGATAATTTGTCAAGGTTAACAATAGTATCTCTAAGGGCTAATCCACCCAGAACAATTGATATATACCAAGAACTATAGCCTTCCATGGATACTGTGGAACTATTAAGGAATTTAATAGACGTCTCCGAAAATCTCAACTAACAGTCCAAATTGGATAAATCTTTTAGGCTCTTAAAAACTGGGCCGAGTCCTCCACAACATGCTTGGAAAAGTATACAGAAAAAACAAAATTTCGTGACAAATAAGGAGTTACCAATGCATAAAGTGGGAGGAAAACTACAAGTTTTATCAACTAAATATCTAGGAGGCACATCCTATGCCCCTAAAAACATTATGCAAGAAAAAATAAAGCTGACAAAATCCAGATGCGATTCAAGATTGTGGGTAGCATGTGAAGGAAGGAAGTTATTCCACACCCTAGTTTGACCCCATAGTATAAATTGTATATATTTTATGTAAAGGTTAGATTCCATAATCAAAAGGTATGTAAGGGCTTATCTCGTTTTGATTGATAACCTCAGATGAGGGGTGGCCTCACAAGGTAAGATTTGGCTTGATGGTGCCTATGGATGAGAGGAACGACCTTCACCTGTAGCCATTTGGAGATAAATATCTACCTCTATATATGAATTCCATGATTTTATTTGGTTTTTGCATATATTTTCTTTATTGTTCTATGAATGCGTAAATACATGAAAATGCATGACATGGAGTGTATGTTTATTCTTGAATTTCTTGTAAAATTCAAATGAATGCATAAGATTATCTAGGACACCAAAGTTTAAAGTTTGTAGGTTCACTATTTAACATAATGTCCATAGGGAATTCAACTAAAAATTCAAACTTGTGCCAAACATTACAATCTTTGTTTATTGACATGAAAATTTATGTCAACGAGAAAGAGGACATAAAAATTCTAAATTCAACAAGTGTAAGTTTTATGTTCCAACGGTGATTTAGGAAAGCTGGAATCCACTTAAACCCTCTATATATATACAGGAAGAAAAATTGAAAATTAAGCGTTTATATAAATTTTGGAAAAAATCAATGCAGGCCACATTGGCCATGTGGACAAGTATGACGTGTTCCACCCACATGTAACAAGTGTGATGTGGAATAGCCAAACAGGAATCATAGATATTGAATCATAGGTTATGAAAGGGTGTCCCAGATTCCATTGATCCAGATTGCATCATGCAAGTTTGATGGGATGATCGTGACCATTCTTGCAGAATGGTGGTTATCTCAGTTTATAATGATGAAGCGTTGGTTGCGGACAACTTAGATTAGATCATGTATCTAATAACTTGTAATATGGACCAGTCAAGAGGAAGTCCCTCAAGGTTTAATTTGAGGTTCATGCAGTTGACAGTCTATATTGAATGAGTAAGATAGATCGGGTAAGATCTAGCCGTTCACGCAAGACAAGATGCACGAGAATTTATAATGGTGATCATGTCGTCAACGATGGATATTCGATGGCACAAATTCCATAATGTGATCCAGACCGTTAGCATAAAAGGAAGGTGCACGGGGATATGATAAGGGTATTCCACCATCAATAATTGAGATTTAATATTGGCAACAGTTATATCAGGTCGTGGTTATTTGTGCAAGAAACGTTAGTGCTAACCAGGCCTGGAATTTCAAATTTCCAGTGCCTGTCATGTGAAAATTTGGTGGCGTTTTCAAGTTTTTGGTGCCTGTCAATTTACGTCCTCGGCAATTTGAAGCCTGTCAAATATATTTTCATTTCTAAGTTTGCTATAAAGGAGCACACACTCTGTTCTTGATTGATACTGAAATACAAATTAATCACTGCTTATTTTTCTTCCAATTGCCTACAGTAGTTTAGAGCAACTCGAGTGCTCATAGAGAGAGGTAATTTATAAATTTTGTTCTTTTGAAAATAAAAGAAACAATCTTATTACAAACGTTTTAGAATATAATTAAAAATTAAATATATTGTAAAGTACATTAAAACTGTAACGCTTCATCTCAGAAATCCTAGAAATACTTTATTGTATTCTATATTAAATCTCACGCTTCATCTCAGAAATCCTAGAAATACTTTATTGTATTCTATATTAAATCTCACAATACCGAAAGAACAAATAAATTGAAGTTTCTTTTTCCAATTTCTTCTGGGCCGGATTGACAAACTCTCTTAATATAGCAGCAGACTTTTATGTCAGTACCGAAAAATAAATTAAATCTCTGATTCTACGAGTAAAATTTAACATGAAATCACATTGAACTGAAAAATGAATAAATCTCAGAATCTAAGTAAATATATAGTTAAAAGTGGACAAATCACACTGTACTGAGTCTCGAAAATATTTAGCTTTTTCCAACAGAAACAATTGAAAACACGTTCTTATCAGAATAAACGAATTATATGTAGAAGATGTATTCCCTGCACATTATATCGTGTCATACGACAGGATTCTCTTCAATTTTATTTGCAGTTTATTTACCAGGCAATTTGTGCTCGAAGGAATCTACAGTTCAATTCATGCGCTAGCCAGGGCTTTAAAAGTTGGGGTTTAGGGTTGCTGCACGCATTAGGGTATAGGGTTTTGGGTTGCAGCATACATTACCGTGGTCATGTTAAATCAACAAGTTACAGTATTGCTATCAAAACAAAACACTGGCAGACAAAATTCGTTTCTTCACATCAACGCATAATTTGTTCAGCGTTTAAAGAAGAGAAAGGGGTCGGTGAAAGAAGGATTAATTGTGGCAATATTCCGAAATATAATGAAACGCAACAAAGAGTCCTACATACATTGAGTTCGTCTCTACTTCTTAATTAATTGACCTAGTTGCTTTCGATCTGAACTCACAACTCTTGCAAAAGAAAGCTTTAATCACAGTAAACTTTTAATGGAAGCATCTTACTTGATTTTTCCAAACGCAAAAGTTCTTCCTATGAATATATGACGAATCTACTGCGCAAACGGGCAGAATACGCATGTATAGCAGGCTGCAGGTAGGCATGTAAAAACCAGAAGTTTGTAGGAACCAATCTTTTATTATCAAAATTTATTTTCAACACATGAGCAATACGGTTGAAAAAGAGAACATCTGCTCTACATTAGAGTTAGGAACACGGCTTATACTGCACATATACAATTGTGTAATAGTGGATACCTATCAGATAAAGTTGGACTAGCAGGCAGGAAAATATCTGTTGTAAATCGCTGGCAGCCAGCTAGGTTCTCCACTTTCAGCTCAGAGAATAGATAGCTGGATGACAGATACAATCCAATCCACTTTGGTCGATCCTCCAGTCTTATTCTGTTTAGCAGGTAGATGGAGAGAGAACATAGTGCCCAGACAATCGCTACCTGCTATGGGTTCTGTTTGCATCGGTGAGGTGGTCACGGTAAAAATAGAAAGAATGGAAATCTAGGTAATTATGGACAAGCTAAGAGTCATAAATACACGCTAAAATTTATGACGGGAAATAAAAATTTGTAAACGTTAAATCTACGTTTTCAACATTTTTATAGCCGTCAACATTGACGTTTTAATTTTTCACAAACCTGTAAAATACGCGAGGATGGAAAAAACGTCCTACAGGACGTCAAATTCCAGGCCTGGTGCTAACGGGAAATGTTGGTAAAGGGTAAAAATAAAACTACGAATGTACATGAATTAGTGGAAAATGGCAGTGAATTTGGACTACAATTTCAGGCACCTGAAATCGAGAAATATAGAAAAACTTATGCACCATATAGTGTATTATAATAAATTGAGGTGACATCCCACATACAAGTTAGATGGCCGATGAGAACATGCAAACCCAACAGAAATGCAAACGTAAAGGAACCCATCCATTTTTTCGTGCAAACTCATCAATTCATTCATGCCCAAAATGGATGTGCTTTAACTTTTTCATCTTTTTAACCATTTCGATAGCTTGTAATGGCATATAATTTATGAAGACAATCAAACTAATTTATGAGCGATGAATAACCATAAATTTTATAGTATTTGACATTTCTTTTCAAATCCTTCAACTTCCTATGATTATTTATGATACATTTGTTCAGGGTTTCATTTTGTTAGTGTCCAAACACACTATTATCAGATTGTCTTCGCATCTTTGTCACAACAAATCCTTTGCAGCGAGTTAATTCCTTTGTAGCCAATCTTTTCGCAGAAGTCCATAATTGGATCGTGCTTCAAGATCCCTGGTTTGAACTTCTATAGAAAGTGTAGGCATATCCAGAACAACAACAATGTCTTTAATTTTCTTGGGAGTTTTCTCGCACTACACTAATACACCAAGTTTTTAACTCTAAGAGATTGGAGACCAAACTTTTCTTTTCCATTACGATTGTGACCCCTTTGTCGTCTTAGGTGATACACTATCATCTCTTAAATAGTATCCCTTCTAGTTATTATATACTTGAATAGTAAAAATCCTTATCCCCTCCATAGAATCATCTGAATAATCAACCAAATGAATGTCTTTAGGCTCCTCAACTAAGATTGCAATCCTTCATCAATCTTTTAAAAGTTTCTATGTATAAAAAAGGGAACATATTTGATCCCATTGGGAATTCGTGAATTAATTATTTGTGGCATATAATACAATCTTTTATACTAAATCCAACCATAAAAGAAAATTTGAATTGACCCTATAAAATTATTAATTATGTCAATATGCGTTTTTATTTGAGATTTGGGGTGGACTAAAACCTATGTTTTTTTCTCCATGCACGATGATGAGACAAATGTATTGTTGAGATTGATTCTATGGAAGTCGTTCAACATTTGAAATAAATAATTATAAAAAAAGGAATATAAAAATTATTGGGATGAATGGATAACTCGTAGCAATGAATGGATAATTCATAGCTAATGAATCCATAACCAAGAGTTAATGGAAGATAACTAGAAGAATTAATGGAAGATAACTAGAAGAATGTGAGATAAAAACAAAAAGAGTATAAAAAATAACTGATAGTTGATAAATGGGTAATAGGAAGAATGTCCGTGATAACATGTAGCTAGGCATGGATAACTCACACTTGAACCCATTTAACTAGAAGAATATGAGGAATTAGAAAAATTCCAAATTTCCTTCCATTCCATAACTATCTGTCAACCATTTGATCCCTATGGACCTATCCAACCACAAACTACTATGTGGGTGTGCTAGTAATCATTAAATCCTATATCACCTATGAAAAATCTTTGAAATTTGTAAGGTTGGGTAAAATAAGGAACACCTTCTTACATAAAATAAAAAAGATTATATGAAGTTTGTCTCTATGGGTGAGGTGGATAGGGATCAAATGGTTAAGACGTAGTTATGGAATGGAATAGTTTGGAATTTTTTTTTATTCCTCATATTATTCTAGTTAAACTTGTTCTAGTTATCTTCCATGAAGTGTTGGTTATCCATTCACTAGCTATGAGTTATCCATGCATTGTTGCCAGTTATCCATTCATAGCGGCTAACAATTACTTTTTATATTCATTTTTTTATAATTGTTTATATCCATTCATCAACTAGCTACCGATTCTTTTTTATATTCATTTTTTTAGAATTGTTTATTTATTTTGATGAATGTTCCTAAAAAAATATAATAATTATAAATAAAAAATATTAATATTAAAAAAATATTTTAGTTAAATAAATTATATAATTAGAATAATTACCATAAAATAAGTTTTGACATTACACTTATCTCACTTTCCTCTAATTTTAGAATACCATTTTCTTAATTTACCTCAAATTATAAAATATAAACAAAACAACTTAACTTACATATTTATTTCAAATTTAAAATCATTACCATAAATATAAACCTAATAAAATAAAAATGAATAACTCGTGAAGTCTTTTATACAGTCAGATAACTATCGTTTCACTGAATCCCTTGAGGATTTAAAGGCCAGCTACACAGGATGATAGCTATCATTTCACTGAAGTCCTTGAGTATTTAAAGCCCATGTACGGGAAGTGATATTCTATTTAGACTCTCAACTTGCAATATCATCTTGGTAATAGCTACTGGATTGTGCCATCGATCAATTATGGAGTTATTTCCAGGTCTGCCTGCTAAGAGTTATTTCCAGGTCTTCCAAATGATTTAGGTCGACAGAGCCGTCTGCAAAAGTTGGGAGGCCACGGTGAACGACTCCAGCTTCTATCGAGACAGAAAGAAACTTGGGATCACCCAGCAATGTATATGTTTGTTCGAGCTCCGTCCTTGCCGCGTTACTGTGTATGATCCTGTGGAAGAATTTGTGGCTACTGTGTATGATCCTGTGGAAGCCACCTGGGAAACACTGCCTCGCCTTCCTCACTTTCGCGGTCGTCATAAAGGAATACCATTCTCTTCGAACTGCATTTCTGTACATCAAAAGCTGCTGTTTTTAGGCGGATTGATCCGCCTGGGAAAGAACCTCCTCAATACCGTTTTCATTTACGATTTCTCATCTGCTAAGTGGAGCCTCGGCGCGGACATCCCGACGGCTCGAAGGGCAGCTGCTTTCTCAGTGTCGCCGGAAGGACACTGAGAAACATGTCAACCATTAAAGAAACGTGCAACAATTTCTAAACATAAAAATTACGTGTTTGGAAAGGTGAGATGAAAGGATAAAAATGGGGAGTCATACTAAAGATTTTTGGAAGAAAATAAGGAGTTGTGAAAAAATAATTATATAAGAAGTAAATATTGAAAAAATAAAAAGATAATTGTTTTGGTAAATATATTTTTAAGAAAAAATATAATTTAAAAAAAAATTAAGTGTCAAGAAACATATCACATCATATATTTAGTATAAAATTATTATTTTATTTTAAAAATAATCATGAAAATCAGTAGTAATGATACTTTTACCAACAAACTATACAAAACCCACACAACTTAAAAATTGGTATATAAATAATGTTCCAAGGTTTTCAAATAAATTACTAGTAGATAACTAAAAATATGTTTATCACTATCCAATATGAGATTAGATCCAACGCTAAGTATAGTATATCAAAGGCTCTTGTCAATCTCAAATGAGAACACGTTAATGATTGTTTCAAGCCTTAGGTATCTCAGTTCCTTCTTTAAAGTTTGCTTGGACTGAGTGGTAGCTTCTATAGTTAAATCATTGTAGATTTGAGTGAATATGATCACTTCAAATTATTTGCAGTTTTATTTAACCTCAGTTCCTTTTTTAAAGTTTGCTTGGACTGAGTGGTAGCTTCTATAGTTAAATCATTGTAGATTTAAGTGAATATGATCACTTCAAATTATTTGCACTTTTATTTAATCCAAATAACCGAAGGTTATAAGTTCACATTGTTTATTTGTTGTTCATGAGACATTCAATTAACCATTAACATAGAGTCACCAAAAAAATGGGCTCTAGAAGCTCCTTTATATTAAGCCATTAGTGTTGTACATCCTCTACCTAAGTGAACCTTGAATCTAAAATAATTCATCTCCTAAAGAAAACATATTCCTTTTGGGCCATATGTTTTCTCAATCCCCTTGTATGCTCCATCAAAGAATCCCAATGGATTTCTTAATCGATAAGTAGTTGCGAGACTTGTTGAGGAACCCTTTGTGTACTTAATCTTTTAATAGTTGAAATATATCAATGATATGAGATATGAATTGAAATGTAGGTATGTGTCTATCATGGGGGGTTCACTAGCAAGGAAATATCATATCACGCCCATTCCTATTGGGGGTTTGAATACTCCTAAAAACCTCAAAAATATATTGCCTCATATTAAGGGGTCAAGGGGAGATTTTTAATTTGACATAGTAATATAAATATTGAGGGTTATTTTATTTGGGTGGGATGAGGAATAACCTCCAAATCACGAGCTAGATTCATACCTCCATATCATGGGATGGATTCATATTATTCATAACTTCTTCTGATGAATAACCTCCAAATAATGGGCTGGATTTATACCTCCAAATCACTGAACTTATAAAGTTTTATTTTTTAGAATAATTTTTTAGGTTGGGGTTTAGGTGGTTATTAATATTCAATCAAACTATGTTCCATGACAACTAACAAAAGTGAGATCAATCTTTATTGGATCACTAGAACTAAGAAAATTTAGATCAATATTTCTTAACTAATTATTTATGGGCGCCCACAAGAAGCTGCTACCCAATTATGATGCAATGGGAGCACGTGAGTGGGCCTAATCAACAATGTGCACACACGTGCTCCTTCTTCGGAGTGATGAACCTCCATGTCGGATTGCCAATGTGGGAAATAAGAGCGCGCACGCGCATGTGCACGCGCACATGCATTTGGACGCGCACGTGCATTTGGACGTGCGCACGTGTTGGGCATGATAGCAAACAGGGATGCGCATGTGTCCCTCTGTATTAAAAAAAATTGTGGGTGTATTTGTGTTTTAGCAACCCACGAGTGCGCAAGGAAGAGCCAATGACCCCTAAGGAGACGAATTCGACCCCTTAGGAGCCCAACTAACTTGTGCAAATTGCCTAAAACGACACTGGAGTAAGGTAAATAAACTAGGAATGCAATTTTTTTTGTTTATTTCATTGTTTTTATTGTTTTTAAAATAAAATTAAAAATTAAAAAAAATTGAAAATCAACTGAAATGGGAAAATTTTGTTACTGTAGGTACAAATTACCTAACCATAATGACCAATACCAATGAACCATCCGAAGAAATGAATGAAACAAACCAAACAGAGAACCCAAACCCTGAATTAAATGAAGAAAACCCCGAATTTAACGAAGAAGAAAACCCTGAAGATGAATTACACGGGGATTTAAACCAATTAAGAATTTTGAGTGATGAATTGAAGAACACGAGGGAACCCTCTCAGGTTTCTTTCGCCACATCAATACAAAACATTATAGAATCTATCGACATTGCCCACAGTGAGATAACCAGTTTGAGTGAATATAGGGCTCGAATGAGAGAGCATTATAGAACTGGTATATCCAAAGAGGGTATAAAAAACCTAAATATCACAAAATCCCAACCGTGGAGCAAATTTACAGATGCTAGAATAGGACAGCATCCAGATGTGAGGAAGAGGTGAGTTTGCATGGACTGGTGTAATTACCAACCATGGAGAGAAAACTGGAGGAAGAGATGGTTCATGGTATTCGATAAGCCTCCATGCAACAATGTCGACGTCCTGCAGTATTTTTTCAGGAAATTATGGGCTGAGTTTGTGTTAGGGTTCCATTTGAACTACTTTGACATCACCGAGTTCCAGGGCATCGGTTTTGGCTCTGCCCAAGATTGACCTCACTCCCACCGGAACCCACTTAGAGGACCTACTGCACCTAGGCAAGAGCCAAACCCACCTCCCCAATCCCCTGGGTTAGGTAGTAGGCTAGATGAGATCCATGAGTCTGTCAAATGTGCCACACGACACCTTCTCAGGCATACTGCATTTGTGGCTATGTCCTCACAAAGCGAGCAGGACCCCCCCAAGAGACACACTTCTGCACGGTCTACTGGTGGTGGGTGAGGGAGAGAATATACAGGTGGTATCAAGGTGGATCCATCTAGATCGACGAGACGAGTACCACATCGTTTTTCTCATTGTGGGAATCCATGCCAGGTTCCCATGGAGGAGCATGGCACAGAGAACTACCTACATTAGGTTAGTCATTGTTTTATTTAATGTCGTAATTTCTAATAAATTTAACTTAGAATCAGATGTTGATGACTTGATTGTTTTTACTATACAACTATTCGGTGCCAAGTCTCCAACACACAGGTGGGAGGACACTGGTTCCTTCAAACTAGATGGATCCATGGCAGCTGCAAAGGACATCGCGACACAATACACACAGGTAGTTTTCTTTTAGTAATTAAATTTAATGTTAGTAGTTAATCTTGTTATCCAAGATATGTGTCTCTCTTGTAATTTGTTTTAATATTTTCATCGTTTTTATTGTTATTGCTTCGCGATCCTGTTTTTCTAACAAGTTCATGAGAGAAAAAAAATATTCTACCACACTATCTTAAAATTCATTGAATTCCTTCAAAAATGGATGAAATGTTCTCTTACCTTAATTGATAACAAGCTAGGAAGTATGTTTGACACTGGTAAAAAAATGAGGGACTTAGAAAAAACTTACGCGGAAAACATTTACATGGAGATGCACCAAGATGATGGGTTAGATAATTAAATTGGTAATTAATGAATTGGGTCTTAGTTGTATTTTCAATCATTGAATATGTGAAAATAACCATTATCTGCTCAGTATGCTACCTATAATATAAACTTAGAAGAAAATGTACTAAGAAGGGTATTCTGAATTAGGATACCTTAAAACATTAGGTTTGAAATAGGAGTAGAAGAGAACTCATAGCCATGTCAACTCTCTGGACCAGAAAGGAAATGAAGAATAAGCAAGGTTTACTAGTGCTAACTAGTCAACTAATTCGTATATAAGGAAACTTTAGCATCAATAATGGATACAATTTTCAAAGATATAGTTAGGGAAAATATGACAAACACTTACCCTATAAATCATCCATCCTTTGATATTGCACAAGACAAGCATCTATTTTTTGAATATCATTTCAAGGATCGACGAGAAAGTCTAAGGAGTAAGCCCATAAACATTGTGGATATTCTCTAAAATAGAGAAAAATGTAACACGAAATCATAATTTAAAAGAAAAATTATTATGCAAGTTTGGGACTGTTATTATCACCATCATATCATTGGTGTTATGTCGCTTGATTGATTTGTGACTTCTATTGTATCACTAAATTAGTTCTTGTCAATCGTCGCATATTTATTTAAATTGTCGGTTCATATTTAGTTAATATTTACTAATTGAATATAAATATTTTTGTGTAAATGAATAGGTGTCCATAGGATTGAGTGACCAGCCATCCCCACCAAGGATCAGCAGATCCCCTCGTGAGCAGGTATCTTGTAATAAAGTATAAATTTAATTTCAGTTTTGATGGGTTAGATTCATATAGTTATATTTTTATGTAGTAATATACGATGCCATGAATATGTATGCAGGTCCCACCACATAGGCACGTTGGTGTCACTATCTCTCCATCGACTTCCTTTTTCCCACCATATATGCTAGGTGTAGGCCCTGGCTTACATGTCCCTTTCTTTGCATCCCTCCCCACCCCATTCCATCCATCCCTTTCCTCCCACCCATCACCACACTTCCATCCATCCCTTGTAGTTTCCCATGTTTCCACCCTCCCCCCTCTGACCACATTACACCATCCATCCACATTCACCCATCCCTCCACCCCATCCCCCTCCTCCATATTCCCCCACCACCCTCTTTTCCTCTTCCAGGGTGGCATGTTCCATTCTACAACCAGTTAGTGTTTATCGCCGTACATCACCACTTCGCCCACTCCAGTCCATGCCCTCTCCCACTGCGCCCCCTAGTGTTGTAGCCAAAATTGATGTGGCTAAATCCTCTGCTATTCCATCCACCCTAGCATTAGAGCAGGTAGTACAACCCACTACTACACCTACCACCCCTAAGGAGCAGTCGATTACTCCACCTGCCAGCCCCCAGGACCAGCTTGTTGTGTTCACAATGAGATTGATTAGTTTATGAAAATCTCGTAAAATATTAATGAAAATTATCATAGCAGTAAATTGTATGAGTTATCTTACTGTTTAAATGTTGCAAGGTGGCATTGCCGAGAGACTTGGATCACGGAGGAGGGTAGCCCGCTCACCACTTACGGTCTCATCTCAGGTAAGCTATTTAAAATTTGAAAATGTAATTTTTATATTTAAATTATGTTTTATACTTGTATAATTGACTGTAGGAGTTGACATTTGACTGTTGTCATTTCAGAGCCCAAGGGGAGGTGGTCGAAGTAGCCGGAAGAACCGAGCTTTCTCTAGCTCGAAGAAGAAGAAGATTGATTTTGGAGTTGGAGCTGGGAGCTCCAAGGGTGGGTAGGAGGATTGAGAGAGCCTTCTATGTGCACTATCCATGATGTTGCATTTTGGCACGAGTTTCCATATCTTGTATATGATTGGATATTAATATATCATTTTGTACTTCTTTACAATAGTAGTTTACAATTGATGCGCTTGCAATACTTATTGTTGATGAAGCAATAAAGTCTGTATGTTCACAATAAAATGCATAAAAAATTTAACACTGTAGGTTAGTTAACAAAAAAATACCCAAATGCATAAAAATACAATCTTATTCATTGTCCAAATTGCAATAGAAAGAGCTTGTCTTCCTTTGGTATTTGCATACTAATTCTAACCTTTGGCCTTCTACTCCATTCTCTATCCTTGACTAATCCTAGGAATGTCTATCAAACTAGACTATAATACTACCTATTAGGCATCCATAAGACACACCTAAACCATTATATTCTAGCCTAACCCTTGCTAAAACCCTTTCCCTAGACTCCTAAATTTCCCTCTCTCTAAAGCAAGGCTTATTCCTTTCATTTCCACACTACTTAGACCCCAACGGCTCTCCCTATATCTCTGACTATAATATCCATTTTGGACAACCCCAGAACACCACTAACTTATCCTAAGCATCCCTAACTTATTCACTGTAATATCCGATTTAGGGCAGCCCTAATAGCCTTCTTACCCACCTATCATATCCTAAGGTCACTTCCTTGCCTTCCGATCTTACCCACTCACTAACACCTCACCTCAAATTTATCCATAACCCAATTTAAAGTGGCACAAAGACACCCTAAAGGGACTGTATATAAACAATCATTCCCAGTCATACTTAAACAAATTTGACAATGGTATATAAACATCCATAACTTGGAAAAATACTAGAAAAGTCCTTGAATTGCTCGCAAGTCATTGTGTCATCAAAATCCAAGTGGATATACTTCTTATCATTCCTACTTGACTAGAAATTACATCTTGGACTGTCATAAGACATTTTAGTTGACTGGAAATTACATCTTGGACTGTCATAAGACATTTTAGTTGACTGGAAATTTGATTTGGTTTAACAGTCCCATTGGCTTGGAAACTTGTCACTTATAAAATTATTTATCACTGATGTTTACTTGAAAAGATTGTACCTTTGTCTTGACAAGGTAAAAAGTGAAATATAGGACTGTCATAATGCTAAATGCTTGGATGCAAATACTTTTATGTTGGTTGCAAGAGAGGTTGAATGTGTACGATATGATATAACATCCCATCAACACCACTAACATGCTTCAACCACATGCATAATTGAAATGAAAACATCCCATAATGATAACGCCCCATAAAAAATGTTCTTCCTTGACAAATAAAAAATGAAACAAGTTCATGAATATGTGTCTTCTATAACGATCTATTGAGCACTTGCAATTTTAATGAGCTATTGTACTTGTTGCAATTTTAACGATTTAAGGGTTAGCATGGATAACCTAGGGTTTAGAATCAATGAGGAAACCCTAACCCTAAATGAAGTTTAAAGGTTAGCATGCATAACCTAGGATTTATAATCAATGAGGAAACCCTGATAGGTAATATCCTATTTATGGCATCCCTAATAGCCTTCTTACCCACCTATCATAGCCTAAGCTCACTTACTTTCCTTCCTATCTTACCCACTCACTTCCTATCTTGTCATCCCTATTGATCCTTCCTTTGGTAGCGACATGTTCTCTTTGGGAATACAATCATGGTTTGAAGGGTCATTTTGGCTAGCAAGTTCCTTTTATTTCAGATGATTTTCCTTAGTCATCATTTTAATGGCCTACACAAGTGCATGATGACCTATCCAAAGGTATGCACTTACGATATCTAATGAAATAAACACCATTAAAGTTTACTTAACAAATTCAACCCAAAGTTATCTCAAATTAGCATGCATAACCAATGCTAGAATCTACCCAATCATAAAGATAATATAAGCTAAAATTCAAATCTTCACACTATAATTGTTTTCCTCGTTAGTGTTTATAAACCCCAATCATCTTTCATCATAGAAGCACATGGCATTTCAGGCAAGTCTAGCTAGGGTTATCATTTCAGGAAAGTCTAACATGTAACTATTCATCAATTACAATAGTGTTAGCTAGGGTTTAGGATAACAAATAAATTCAATTCATAACCTAGGGTTTAATTCAATTGTAACAATTTGATAATTTGAGTATTGTTCCTAGCATTTGCACACATTGGTATTTGCATTTGTGAACATATGAAATAGTAAGTAGTTCATATTAATCCCAATAAAATTATTTCATGTATGTGCATAGCCTAGGTATAGGGCCTTTTGGTTTTTACTTAAATGATACTAACCAATCTAATGATATATACCTAAAGAGGTCATAAAACCCTAGTTCCATCTCATAACTTATGAACCCTAGTTATAATATGCAATTTGTAGTTCATCAAACCCTAGTTGGTTTTCAATTTGTGAGTGTGGACTAGGGCTATATGGCCATTTGGTTTCTACTTGAATGATACTAACCAGTCTAATTTGATCTTCAAACCTAAAGAGCTCAGAAATCCTTAGTTTGTAGTTCCATGACTCAATATGTTAACCCTAGTTTTATTATGCAGGTTGTTGGCTTATATTCTAGGACATGAATAATATAATGCCGCAATATGTGATTTCTTAGTGATATCTAGACACATTGGGCCATGAAAACATGAGGGGGGGGGGGCATTTTCAACACAGGTTATAGCATGCAATTGTAGTTCATGAAGCCCTAGTTGGTTTAGGATGTGTACATGTACATGTGTTTATACTTCCATCTCATAACCTGTAAAGAGTTCACAAAACCCTACCAACTAATATAACATACCATACCATAACATACTAACATCATACAATTCTAACATACCATAACATACCATACTCTACAATACTGACATCATAGTACATACCCTACAATACCCTATGATACTAACATCATACCATGTACTAACATACCATACCACACCATACTGACATATAACATACCATACCATTCTAGTTCCATCACATAACTTGTAAAGAGGTCATACAACCCTACTTCCATCTCATAAATTCTCAACCCTAGTTATAGGTGCAATTGTAGATCATGAAACTATAGCATGCGATTGTAGTTCATGAAACCCTAGTATGCAATTGTAGTTCATGAAACCCTAGTATGAAAGTCTCAACGATATTGTAGTTCATGAAACCATAGCATGCAATGGTAGTTCATGAAACTGTAGGTGTGTTTCTCTTTTCCATCTCATAACTTCTCAACCCTAGTTATAGCATGCAATTTGTAGTTCATGAAATCCTAGTTGGTTTTGGATTTGTACATGTACATGTGTTTCTACTTCCATCTCATAGCTTTTAAAGAGATCACAAAACCCTAGTTCCATCTCATAACTTCTCAATGATAGTTATAGCATGCAATTGTAGTTCACAAAACCCTAGTTTGTTTTCAATTTGTACATGTACATGTGTTTCTACTTCCATCTTATAGCTTTTAAAGAGGTCACAAAACCCTAGTTCCATCTCATAACTTCTCAACCCTAGTTATAGCATGCAATTGTAGTTCACAAAACCCTAGTTGGTTTTCATTTTGTACATGTACATGTGTTTCATCTCATAACTTCTCAACCCTAGTTATAGCATGCAATTGTGGTTCATGAAACCCTAGTATGCAAGTCTCAACGAGATTATAGTTCATGAAACCCTAGCATGCATTAAGGTATCCACAGTATAATTGTTTTCCTCATTAGGGTTTATAAACCCTAATCATCTTTCATCATAGAAGCACATGGCATTTCAGACAAGTCTAGCACCAGTTTCGACATCAACATGTCTATCTTAGGATGATTCCTCAAACCCTAGGTCTTTGTCTATTGAATCAACACAAGCACCAAGACCTCCATGGAAAACCAACTAAACTTAAAAAAATATTCTTCTAAGCAAGGAATCAAAAGAAGCTCAAGACTTATCAAGTTAAGTTTTCCATGGTCTTTCCCTAACCTCCATGTATCACACAAGAACAAGACTACAATATCACCAAATACATTAGATCTTTTCTTTGTATCTTCTACAAGGTTGGAACCCTAATTCTACCTCCTTTTCCTTAACAATAAGAGCTATAGATTCTGCAAGACAGCCATCAATTCCTCTAGTATTATATCTCCTTCTCCAAGGTTTACTTACATATATAAACCCTAGTGTCCTCACGCATATCCAAGTTTCATCATGTAATGCATTCCTCCTATAGTTGTGTACCAAATCTTCTTATTCCCAATGATCCAATGCTTATCCTCAATATCTGTGCCAAGGTGGTTACTATGCTCATTTGTTCTCCTCAACATGTGTGTGAAGGTGGTCACTATGGTCCAATATTTCACTTATCTTCATCCTAATATCACAAGGAAACCCAACAAAATAAACCCTAGTCCAAGTGTACGTTAACACCATGAAGATACATTCCTTTAGGGAACTCTTTCCAAGCATATAACATATCTAGAACCTCTTATTACAACAAATTACAACATCAATAAATCTACTGAGAAAAACCCTAGTTTATGAAACCGATGCAAAATGGAGTCACTGGGCCCTGAAAATGCGGTGGAGAGGTCCCACTAGAGGTAATGGCATGCCAGGAGACCAAAGGAGTCGACGAATCATTGATTCAACCTCTTGTTTCCAAGTTATGTGGAGTTGCAAGTCGCATGAAAATGTCATTCAGGGACACTTGGTCACTCTTGGTCTGGGAGCGAAAAACCAAATGGAGCATCAAGATTGCATGTCGTTGGCTTCAATAGGTGTATATGGCCAATTATGACATGGGAACACCACCAAGACTAGCACGGAGGAGGATTTTTCATAGTTGAACCACCAATGCGAGAGTTGAATTGAAGGAAACTGAGCAAAACCCTAGTTTACGAAACCAATGCACAGTGGAGTCACTGGGCCATGAAAATGTGGTGGAGAGGGCCCTCTATAGGTAATGGAATGCCAAGATACCAACGGAGTCAATGGCTAGTCGATCCGAGCTCTAGTTTCCGAGCTATGTTGAGTTGCAAGTCGCCTAAAAATGTCATTTACAAACACTTGGTCACTCTCGGTCCGAAATCGAAAAACAAAATGGAGCAGCAAGATTGCATGCAATTGGCTCTGACATGTGTGTATGGCCAATGCCGACATGGGAACACCATCGATACTAACATGGAGGAGGGTTTTTTAGAGTTGAACCACCAATGCGAGAGTTGCATTGAAGGAAACTGAGCAAAACCCTAGTTTACGAAACCGATGCAAAGTGGAGTCACTGGGCCATGAAAACATAGTGGAGAGATCCCTCTAGATGTAATGGCATGCCAGGAGACCAAAAAATTTTACGGATCATCAATTTGACCTCCAGTTGTCGAGTTGCAAGTCGCATGAAAATGTCATTCAGTGACACTTGGTCACTCTCGGTCTGGGAGCGAAAAACCAAATGGAGCAGCAAGATTGCATGCCGTTGGCTCCAAAAATTTTGTATGATCAATGCTGACTTGGGAACACCACCAATATTGGCATGGAGGAGTTTTTTTCAGAGTTGACCCACCAATGCGAGAGTTGCATTGAAGGAAATTGAGAAAAACCGTATTTTACAAAACTGATGCACAGTGGAGTCATTGGGCCATGAAAACATAGTGGAGAGGGCCCTCTAGAGGTAATGGCATTCTAGGATACCAACAGAGTTGATCGCTCATCGTTCCAACCTCCGGTTTCCTAGTTATGTCGAGCTGCAAGTTGCATGAAAATGTCGTTCAGGGACACTTGGTCACTCTCGGTCAGGGAGAAAAAAACCAAATGGAGGAGCAATATTACATGCCATTAGCTCAGATAGGTGTTTATGGCTGATGTTGACATGGGAACACCACCAAGACTGGCACGGAGGAGGGTTTTTCAGAGTTGACCCACCAATGCGAGATTTGCATTGAAGGAAACTGAGCAAAACCCTAGTTTACGAAATCGATGCACACTGGAGTCACTGGGCCATGAAAACATGGTGGAGAGGGCCCTATAGAAGTAATGGCATGCTAGGAGACCAACGGAATCAATATCTTGTCGATCCAACCTCTGGTTATCAAGTTATGTTGAGCTGCAAATCACATGAAAATGTCGTTTAGGGACACTTGGTCACTCTCGGTCCGGTATGACATGCTAGTTATTGGGCATGGTAAGAGAATTATTAAAAGGTTGAAGAAGGGCTTGGGAAGTCAATTTTCAATGAAGGCTTTGGGTCCAACACAACAAATATTGGGGATGAACAATATTTCTCCAAAAAAGGATAGAAGAAATGTTATAGAAACTGTATCTCTTAAACATGAACAACTCTTTGACCTTTCTCTATGTTATAAATTCTTCTTTCTCATTCAATTCTAATTATTGACTCAAATAGAAGAAGGATAAAAACTTACTAGAATAGGAATTAAAATTTAGAGATGAAAGAATAACGCACAAGTCAAATACCATTTAACAATATTAGAGCAATTATTTTTTGATTAGTAGCCTGATGCAACACAAACTGGAGAGAAAGTTGCAAAGATAGTGGTTTACCAGGAAGGACATGTAGAGAACAATATAAAGTGTGGAGTTAGCAAACCTGTGAAGGACATGATGTTTAAACTCCTGTACCAAAGGTAACAAAAACATGGGTGAAAGATTAAACCAGTGAAGGGTGTCTATTGAAGATACATGCATCAAACATTTTCACTTAAAAGTTACATTCAAATAATTCAATCTCTAATTAAAAAGAACGGAAGGAATTGAGAATGCAAATGATGAAAATTTGTATTCTTGCATAGATTTAGTGGGTAACAAGAAGTAGTGTGAAAGGGATGGATAAAATAGTCATTTTTCTCTAGCCAAAATAATCAAATGTAGACAATCGTGTGCTTGTGCAAGCGAACACATCAAAATCTGGATGCCAGTTCCATGAGTGGTTGAAATTGACAGCTACTATTATAAGACAAGACAATCATGATAACTTATTCCGCTTTCTATGTGAACTATTCAAAATCCTTTTTCTTTCCATCTATATCGATGTCATTTCTGAATATATAGCATGTATAAATACTTATTACCAATATGGTGCATAAAATAGATCATACTTGGCAATAAGTATTTATACATGCTATATATTCAGACATGACATTAAGATAGATGGAAAGGGAAAGGATTTTGCAGAGTTCACATAGAAAGTGGATTAAGTTATCGTGATCATCTTGTCTTTTAATAGTAGCTGTCAATTTCAATCACTCATGGAATTGGCATCCAAGTGGACTGTAAGCGCAATTACCCAATCTCATTCAATATAGTTAGCTGGATCCTCTCTATTGCTAATTTCCTCCATCAATATCTCATGCTTTGAATGAGGAAAGAAGTAATGTACCTTGGTTTATTTATTCGTTGACATTGTCTGTAAATGGATCTTCATGCCAACAATCAAGTTTGTGAAGTGATAGACCCTAGAACCTAGTCTGTAATCCATGAATACATGCCCACTAGTTATTCTTGATTTCCCATCTAGTGTAAGATATTCACCCTCAACCACCATCGATCCAATAGGAAATTCATTTCCTTCATCAATAGTCAATGATCCGTTCAGGATTTGCTTACCTCGAATGCATTGTGCCAACCAATAATCTATGCCCCATTCATTGTCTTTCAGGAAAACAACTGCATATATGTGTCTTGGTTTTACAAGATCTGAGATATGGTCGTAGTCTGTCGAAATCGCTGACTGGCCCTCCTCTAAGTGAGTTTTTTCACTGACTACACATGGGTCTACTACAAGTGACACATGATCCCAATCATCAACCCAATCCATGCATTCACATTCATCCCATTCACCACTACTACAAGGGCTGCAAAAGCAAGCAAGTTTCCGCGTCCATATTTCAAATAGGGGGTTGTTTGAGCTTCAAACAGAATGAAATCCATGTGTTCCTTGTATTGTGCCGCAACTATAGGAACATGATCGATCTATGTCAACCACATGCCAAAATTCCTGACTGGCCTTCCTACCACTTTAGTTTAGTCTAACATTGTTGCAGAGCACCATTGAAATATGGATTATGCATCTTTGATATGGGGGTTTCTGGTAAACCTCATCTCCTCCCTTCGTAGTGTGGTCTTAATTCATGCACCGGCCCTGTCATGCTCACCTTTGATGTGCCCAGTCTCAAAGTAGTTCCATATATGCGGCACATTATAATTCTTATGTAACATACTCATTCATTGGAAGACTTGAGAATTTTTGAACTGGACCACACAACCATCTAACCATATCCAATGCTAATCCATCTCTATATCTCCCTCCTTTAGCTGATCATAGAAAATCCAAAAATAGTGTTGCACATAATGTAGATCATGTCATCTGTCATCACTTATGTAAAAGTTTGTCTCCTTCTGTATTATCCTGTTGTTAACACTGCTCTTAGGGCCATGCCTATACGTAATATGTACCATGATGTTGACTTGGTCAGAATGGTAGTATTGACTCTGAATTTCATTTTGTGGCTAAATTTTCTAGTTTTCTGCAAAATCCACAATTGACAATATGGTCCCAATGGGAAAGTTGTCCCTGCATTTTCTGTACTGCTCATCCTACCATCGTGCCACATGCACATGTTGAACATATTGCTCAGTTTTCTTGTAGAACTCCATCAAAAAATCACGTACCCGTACCTGTTTCCATGAAAACAAGGGTCGTATTATAATGTGACCTTTAAAGAATGTATATGTAGAAATTGAACATGTAAGAGGAAAAACATGCAATAATCATTTGCACATGTGACTTCACCAATGCAATATTTTTACTTTCCTTCGCACTATCTAATTGATAGGTTACGTACTTGAAGGTCTACATCTCCATGCTCATATTACC
>LPNX010191786.1:103845-106501 GCA_001517045.1 Pseudotsuga menziesii | reverse complement strand
TTGCACATGGTGGGACTCATGGACTAGGCAAATAAGACAAAATAAATGAAATAATGTCTAAGTGGGTAAATACTATGGGTTGATTATTCTAACAAAATTGATGCTCATCACTTCCATGAATGCAAGGATTCAAAAGAGCAAACCCACTACACCTGGAAAAATTCCCATATAGACATGATTTTCCATAGTATTTTTTTCCTTCATGCCTTGGACACATGATGTTGATGATAAAATATATCGATGCATTTAGTGGTATTATGGATTCATTGCATCCCTGCTCAAGGTTAGCATGCAAATCACAAAATATGTGTTTATACGTGTCATAAAAATATTCATATTCTACATGGTATCTACAACAGCATGTGTTTCTATCAATGCATATACAAGCATACCATGGTTTATATTTCTCAAAGGAACTTTGGCCTAGGTTCAATTGTGTGTGCTCATTCTTGAACCTCTCATAGAGTTCAGTCTATGGTGTGTCAAGAAAGTGTTTGACATGGGGTTCACATTTGGTAGAACCTTTTCTCAGCTTTAGCACATCTCTTTGATTAGATGAAGGTATGGTATGATCATGCAATAACATTTGTACTAATTCCTTAACAGCATCAATTAGCTTGATATCTTGATGAGGCAACCTGCCGACAAAAGTCGAACAAGCTTTTCCACTTGGAGTCTATAGATTTTCTCTTATAACAGAGTACTTCTGAATAGTTTTTCTATTTAATTTAAGTATCTGAGAAGTGTGTGAAAGGAGGCGGCGTTTTCGTGTGGAATTTCTTACAATTGATTCTGATAACACACAATAAGCCGCACAAAGATCTTTAGTACAGGACATCTTCCCAATTGCATTAAAAGAAGATTGGAGATTTATAACAATATGATTGTTAACCTCTAAACTTCTAACCATCTTTATGCCTAGAATTCTCCTAACAAAAAACTAAACAATTTGACTTTAACAAACATAGTAATAATTGACATTTACATGCATTGCCTTTGGATTCAAAATATTCCTTCATTAATTTGTTACATTGCCAATCGATAGTGCATTTGGGCAACTTACCTTCAAGGCCTGACAAACAACTTTCATCACATGGATATGTTTAGGAGTCCTTTTTATTGCAGTAGACAATCGAGGTAGGGAAGGTGTACATGAGCTACAGATCCTAGGGCTTCTTTGTTGTGGTGATTCATTCACATTTCGGTCCATATTGGGAGTATGATCGACATGGTTGTGGTCTTCTGGAAGAGATTGCAAATTAATCATTTCTCCTAGGTCCAACACTTCATACTCGACGTCTCTCAATACACCTATGTCTTCAAGAGCTTCAACATGGCTCATTGATCGATTGTTAGTTGGAGACTGTGTTGATGTTGGAACTTGAGTTGGGTCCGTTGGACGCAACCACTTCACCCGTGGTTCTAAAGTATAGGTTTTTATGTCATCAACTCTATTAGAATCGGTCGTAGTATCAGTGGAAATGTTTGGACCATGTCTCACTCTCTCCATTGCCAACCTGGCCTTTTCTCTTACCTCATTTTCCTTTTCAATGGGAATATTCCTTCTAGTTTTTATTGCTCTGTTACGTGAGTTTCCCATATCCGAAGTTTCTTTATCAAAACTATGAGGTCTACCCCTGCATAAGAAGCAACAAATAAGGTATTAGTTCCATTATACAAGATACATGACGAGTTCCAACATAAATAACTAAATTACAGATATGTTAGTATGCTAATTATTGGCATTGATACATAATCATTGATTAAAGGTTTCTCTTTATGTTTGGACCAAATTTTCATTCTATACTCTATTTGAGTCAAGTAAAGATAGTCAAGTTTGCAGGTATTACAGCTATAGGATTCTGACTTCCTTTTTGTTCAAAAAGTATTGGAATTCAAAAGAATATGAGTGAAATGAGGAGGTTGCAAATCCCTCGACAAAAGGAGAAATCATTGAGGTAAAGGCATCCCTATCAAGCTCAAAGGCATGTTATGATAAATCTAGCACGAAGAGGAGAGCATGGACAATTTGGTGAACTATTCAATATGGACCCTCTCCCATGATTTATTCCAAGGTTTTTAGACAAATTGAAGAGTCTCAATAGAGAACCTCATATATGCCATCCTTGTGGGAAATCAAAATATATTCATGTGCAAATGGTTATTGGTCTACATTGCATACTTCATCTTGTATAGAGAATATGGACAACTTGGTGAACTATTCAATATGGACCCTCTCCCATGATTACTTCAAAGGATTTTTAAAAATTTGAAGAGTCTCAAGAGATAACTTCATCTATGCTAGCATTGTGTTAAATCAAGATGTATTCATGTGCAAATGTAAATTAGTTAACATTGCATACGATATCTTGTATGGAGAATATGAGACTTGTTTAGATGTGAAGTTGGGTTTTATTCTTGTGAAATTAAATGTTGTCTATGAGAGAGATATTGTTGTAGGCATATCATAAAACATAAATCAATGAAATGATCTGAAAGCTTGTGAATTAAAACAATTATTTACAATTCACCATACCTATTCAAAATGATCTCTTCTTCCAATGAAAACTTGTAGGGTGAATCTTTCCACTAAATTCCAGGACCACTAAATATGTTTGTTAGATTCCAAGAGCGATATTCTATGCAATATATCAAA
>LPNX010191786.1:26345-98845 GCA_001517045.1 Pseudotsuga menziesii | reverse complement strand
CTTCTTTAACATTTTCACATTGTCAGTTAGGAATTTTTTAGATTGTGTTATATTTGTCACATTCATAATTGCAATTTCAATTATCATATGCAAGGAATTTCAATTATCATATGCAAGGAAGCTGTCTTAATATTGTATTAGAACTGACATGAGCATCTAGGTGAAAATCTAAATCCTTATTTACATACCATATTTGTTATCGCTACCATGAAATGGTATCATTTAAGTTTCACCATGTGTGTATATTTATAACTATTGCATGCTTGAAACTTAACAATGGATATTTTTCAATTCATTGCATCTTGTGAATGACCTAATCCAAGTTATGCACATGATCATATGGTGTTATTGGAAAGTAAGAGGAATTTTTCTATGTTCATTTGAGTTCAAACATCAACGATGTTTGTTTTGATAGGAAGGTACGGAAGTCCATCTACAAAAGGGTTTCACTTTTTCATTTTTATGGAATTTAATTTATTAAGCTTATAGAAAACATGAGCTCTCTATGGCTATACTTGTATTGACATGATATACACTATTGGTAGGTTGTGGTGTGAAAGATATGAAATTCTCATCATTTCTAAGAATTGCACTGACTATAATTGGTATGTTACATTATTTGATGTATTGATCTCTTTATTGCGTTGTATTTTACCCCCCATTACTATTTTGTTGAGTTTTCCACTATCCAACGCTTCAAATTGATCAGTCGCTCCTGGAATCCTGGTGGGATGATTATTAGCATTATACTATTATTTTATTTAGCATCATGTTTGCTTATACTAAGATGCATTAGGGCTAATGCTTGTTACAACTTGATAATATGATATAAAGAGGGTATTAAAAATGGGTTGATAAAAATGAATACCTACAATATATGGTGAAACTAGGGGTTTTCTTAATTAGAAAGGTATATTGGGAGGGGGGTTCAACAATACAATTTTAGGAGACATTTTCCAATATTTAGTGAAATAAGGTATATTCTTTAATATACTATGAACGATCGTGCTATGGAACAAGTTCATTGAGTGAACCCCCCTTGGTGTCTATTGACAAAAGGTGGTACATTCTTTTCCAGCTAGATACCACGTAGAACAAGGATTGAAATTTCCATCATATTCCTAGGATATTGTCTTAAAAATTAGTTATGTAGATATCCTTTTACTTGTTTACTAAACCACTAGCATATTTCCCTCCAAACTTGTATAACAAAGGCGTAGAAAAGGATAGGTGTAATTTTTTCCTCTCCACTTTTGAAAAGAACAAAAATATTAGGCCCTTGAGTTTGTCTATTTTGAAGAATATTCCAAGTCAATACTTGATTTTCAAGAGATAAGAACCAAGAAAAAATTTAAGGATAAAATTACGCACATGGGCGAAATAATAAGGTTTTAAATATTCAAGGAGCAAATTTTTATATAACAATATTCTAAAATGTTTTAGAATAATTCGCCCTAAAATTAAATATTTTTCTACATATATAAACTCTTTCCCCATCCAAAAATATAAAGGAAAATTGTGGTAGTATATCTTCTCCCTCCATAATTCACTAACTATCCTTCCTTTTTGTCCCAATTAATTGAAATCAATAATTGTTTTAAGAGTAGTTCACCCAATATTTCATGTAAGGGTTACACATGTCACGTTAATATTGACTTAGGTTAAAATATATTAAGTATGACCTTTATTCATATAATAATGGATTTACCATTGCTGGTTTAGGATCCCATGGTTTTACATGTCCCATGGTATCTTTCCATGACATCTCATGTGATAACAAAACAAATTCTTAAGATAATCATAGTAAATAATGATTTTACAATTGGTGGTTTACAAGCCCATGGTTTTGGGTGTCCCATGGTACTTCCGGTGGTAGTGCATGTGATAAATCCTATTTATGAACTTGAGAAGTCCATGTTAATTAGAAGATCCAATTATTTAATTTTCCTACTTACAAAAAGGTTTTTCCCAATTATTATACTTATAAATTTATGCAGGGTTCTTAAACTTTTCCTTGATAACGACATATGTGTGATTGTTTTCCTATGAAATTTAACCTTCAAAATATTATACCACCTCCACTTCAACTCCTACTATTCTCTACTTTGTAAGGCTATGTAATCCAATTTTCTAGTATATTCCCCCCTAGTCTTATTCAATTACCAACCCAACTGATTACCTTCCTCCATAATCCTTATATGATTTTTTTCTAACTCCCACAATTAATTATTCAAATGATTATAATAATCCTCACATATTGTTGGTGTTTTCTTCTCTTCGAACCAGGTTCGTTCCCTCCTTTGTGTATAACAAATCCCAAGATATCATCTCGACAAAGAAAGGCTCAGTCGATAGCACCTGTAGCACAAATACAGTCTCACTTGAGATATGTTTCAATGGATAACTTCCAGAATCAGGTTTCCATATTTGGGTGGGGGATTTATCGTCCCTTGGTATTCCACCAAGGCATTGGTATTCAACCAAGGCACTCAAGCGAAGCTTGTGGGTGGGATTTGTATACTTATTATGCATGGTTAAGTTGCGACACAACTTATCCTTCAAAATTGTTAAGATTTCATATGTTAAGATATATATCATTAGTATTCAATTCAATTTCACAACAATAACATATGCAGTATCACTGAAAGAAGAACAATCACAAGATAGACACATATTTATCTTGGGAAACCCTCAATGAGAAGAACACCCAGCAAAAATACCTCTATATATATGTATGAAAAGTACAAAGATAAAACCCCAAATGGTTTCTCCTTCTCCTTGCAGATATGTCTCTCTCTCTCCTATGTGCAATACACAAGTGAGTGTGTGTGTACAAATGAGGAACACACATCCTCTATTTATTCTCTACCTTCCACTTGAATTTTTCCCTAATAGGTTGGCCCCACAAACTTACTGGGTCGACTTCACCTAGGAAGACACAAAAAAATATAATATTATATTCTGGAGGATTTTATTGACATGACTTACAACAGATGTTTTACCTCATGATTCTATGATGACCAAATACAATAATAACATCCTAACAGAGGAATAAAACATCTCCAATAGGTTACAATAATAAAATGCATTTAGAATATTCTTCGAAGTTATAATATTTCAACACTCCCCCTTAATGATAAGGGTATTCTAAGAACATCAACTGTAGGATCAAGGAGAGAGAGCATCTTCAACATCATCAAGTTGATGCATCTATATGTGATCAGAATTTTTCTTCAATAATCATTAGAAAATGGAACAGTTACTAGACCATCTTAACATCTTTAGTACTAGAACATTATCTTCTACAGCACCGAGTCTTCATCTTTGATCTTCATCTTTTGCAGCACTCGATCACTCGATCATCTGTAACAAAACTTGGTCTTTCGATCAACAACATCATCATCTTGAAGAAATACTTGATATTTTGATTGAAAACATCATCATCTGCAGCAATACTTTATCTTTAGATCAGTAGCATCATCATCAACAACACCATAACCCGCAGCACACATGATCCAATTAAGGGATGATGAATCCCTATCACATTAGGACATAATTCAACAGATGATACAATCCATACATAATCCAATTACAGGATGATCAATCCTACCACTTTAGGACATAATTCCATAGATGATACAATCCATACATGATACAATTACGGGATGATCAATCCCTATCACTTGAGGACATAAGTATAAGGATGATGTAATTGCCATGCCTCATGAAGACAAAAGTACATGGATCCAATTATGAGATGATCAATCCCTATCAATTTAGGACATAAGTCCAAGGACGATTCAGTCCTCATTCCTCATGAAGACAAAATTCCATGGATCTAATTAATGGGTTATCAATCCCTATCACTTTAGGACATAAGTCCGAGGATGATGCAATCCTCATGCCTCATCAGGGAAACAATCTGCGGATCCAATTACAGGATGATACATCCCTATCACCTTAGGAAATAAGTCCAAGGATGATGCAATCCTCATGCCTCACAAAGACAAAAGTCCACGGATCCAATTTAGGAATAATGTCCAGGGATAATACAATCCCACTGCAACATCATCAACCTACTCCCCCTTTCAAGAAGGGTCTATAATAGCATCAGCATGCTCCCCCTTTCAAGGAGGGTCTACATCATCAATGTTCCTCCTTAGTAGGAAAGTCTACAGCATCATCATCACTATTCATTTATCCTATCTCTTACACCCATCGATGTCCAACCCACTCCTAATAAACCAAAAACAAGGCACCATTTGGGTATGTACTCACTTTTTCGATATCAACCTTGCATGTCCTAAACACAATTTCCCTACCCAATTCATTGACCATATTATCAGTTCTTGTGTCGACATCAAGATTCTATCCTTTATGTATGGTTTTTTTGGTTACACCCGAATACGAATCCGTCCTCAAGATCAGTGCAAAACTACATTTACGACCCCATGGGGGACCTTTTCCTATAAACTCATTCTTTTTTGTCTAAAAAACATAGCTTCCACCTACCAACGAGAAATGGCATATGTGTTTAATGACCTCACAAATATCATTTTATCCTTCCTATATGACCTCACAACTAAGTCAAAGAAACAAGTAGATCACCTCCAATATCTATGTACCATCTTTACATGATGTCGCAAATATAATATCCTCATGAATCCCATCGAGTGTATCTTGTGCACCATCGCATGCTGCCTCTTAGGGTTCATTGTTTCAAAATTCAACATCACCATGGATTCCTAAAATTTTAATCCATCATGGACTTACAACCCCCACAAACAGGATGCTAATTGCAGAACATCCAAGGAAAATCCAACTTCCTCTGTCACTTTGTCCTAGATTATGACACAAAGGCCCATGAATATTTTTGTATGCTTAAAAATTAAATCCCTCTCGAGTGCGATGACCATGCCCAAATATTTTTCGAAGAACTAAAACAAGAACTAGCCTCCTCACCATTGATTTTCCCACCTAATTTCAATAAATATTTCACTCTTTATGTATCATCCTCTACTTGTGATTTTTCTAGTATTCTAGTTGAACAAGCTAATGATAATACTAAGAATTTCAATTATTACATCAATAAAACATTAGATTTCCCTTCCCTTAAATACACCCAAGATGAGAAACTTGCACTAGCTATCATCATTTTAGTACAGAATTTGTGTCATTACATTTTACTATGCAAGACTACAGTCATAGTAGACTCTAATCCAATGAAATACATACTTAGACATCATATCATCAATAGTAAGTTTGCGCAATGTATTGTAACCCTCAAGGAGTTCGATCTCAAGTTTGCAACCCCTAAAATAAAAAATACTTAGCTCTTGACGAGCTCATTACAAATATACCCCATGTTACACCAAGTGAACCAATGAATGATGACTTAATTTATGAACACCTCTTCAACATCACCATCGATGACCCCTGGTACGATAATATACTAACTTAGCTCAAGAATCAGAAGTTCGTCCCCCATATGTATCATAACAATATGCGTTGCATTCACCACCAATCATTATGATATCTCCTCTTAGGATATGTTCTCTATCGACGAAACATCGATACTATTTTATGATGTTGCTTATACCACAGTGAGGCAGAACAAGTTCTCAATGATTTCCATAGTGGCACATGTGGTGGACACCTCTCTAGCTTATCCACCACCCAGAAAATCCTCTACGAAGGGTGCTTTTGGAAATACATATTAAAATATTGTGTCTACACTATCAAAAGATACACCAATTTCCAACTTTTCACTTCCAAAACGCGATCCCCATCGAATTCCTTGCACCTTGTCATTACTGCAAGCCCCTTCTGAAAATGGACCATTGACTAGATGGAATGTCGCACAACCTCCATGTAAGGACACAAATACATCATAATAGCGATCAAATACTTCACCAAATGGGTGAAACCCATGCCTAACATTGACTGCAAATCCACCACTATTGCACAATTCTTCTTTAACCATGTCATAACATGACCTGGTGTCCCAAAAGAGTTAGTATCAGATAATGGAAAACGCTTCAAAGATCAAAATTTCAAATAGTTATATCACCTACTAGGCTTCAAACATGACTTCTCTGCCCCATACTATCCTCAAGGAAATGGCCAAGTAGAGGAAGTCAACAAAGTTATCAAAAGTATGCTACAATGTATAGTCGATAAGAACAAGTCTAATTAGAACCACACGTTCTTCCCCACCCTTTGGGAATACATAATATCAATCAAAACTGCTACTGGGTTGACACCATTTCACTTAGTCCATGCAATCGAATTCATCCTCCCTATTAAGTGTCAAATTCCCACTCTCTAATCAATTGTTGAGCTATTCCCTGATACTTTGGCTCTAGAACAAGTTCATCTTGGAATGCCTACACGAGGAAAACCATTATTTTCTCCAACAAAATGAAACCATGAAGCTTTGATCCAAATCCCAATATTACAATCATGCCTTCCCACACACCTTTAGCAAGGGTAATTTTTTCCTTCTATATTCCAAACTAGGGCCAAGAAAGTTCTTACCTAAGTGGACCAATCCCTTTGTCATCTAGTGATGTCTCCCCAATCGGGCATATTTTTTTTCAAGATGCAAAATCTATAACACTCAATAGCTTGGTCAATGGGATGTATTTAAAAAATTTATATGCATGCAACAAGCACCCCCTAGGTGCGCCATCTTTTGAATTATTACTTTTATATTGTCCATACCTTTGTATCATCCTTTACTAGACTTGGTTATATGTGTCATGTGTATAGGGTTACACTCAAAGCACCCACATCAACCTCTATCAGCAAAAATACAATCCTCTAGGATTAGGTATTATCACAAAACTTGTCCCTTTGCATCACTATTTCCATGTGATAACCATAGCCGTGACACCATTTTACGTGCATAAATTTCTTGGTTTTAATGTACCATCAACATAAAAAAGTGAGGAAAACTATGCTCCCCCCTGGTTGTTTTCCCTCAACAAACCTTCATCATAATCGACACCCATGATGTTGATCCCCCACAAGCTCGAGGAATTTGTACCCAACCAAAGTAACCTTCTTGAAGCCAACTACTCTATAGTTACACATTTACTCCCCTACTTCAAGCAATTCCAAGTAATAAAATTCCTTGGCACTAGTGACAAATAAGATTTCACTGTGGTCTTAACATTCCCCCTGTAAGCATTTAACCCATCTACAAGTCTCCTTCATATTGTTACCTTTTCTAGCACAACAATGGTTCCTCCTCCCCAAGGGTCGACTATTTCTATTGAAATATTTAGGCATGAACATTTTGGATGGCATTGATTCATGGCGAGCTTGTCTTCACATTTGGAAACCACTCCTCACTTCATATTAGAAAAGGCTCCCCAATGCACTCAAAGCCATGTGAAAACCGCACATCATCAAATTGACTCCTTGATCCACCAAAAATTCTGGGAGTCCCACCCATTATCAAATTGGTCCCCAAATATGCCCAAAACCATGGGGACCCCACCAATTATTCTTTAGGTATAAATAGTTCCCAGTTCCACTTACACATGGGAACCAATTAATTATTTTGGCAACAATCTCCTAGTCTCCTTTGATCGATGACATTGAATTCTCTTGGTACCTAATAATCATATCTCTGTCAGTCCTCACTCTCTCAAGTATTGTGTTCCTAACAAATCTCTTCATCTTTATATTGTGTTGCTTTGTCAGATCCTCACTTTAAGTATGATACAAGTAGCTCTTCCCCTAGTCTATCATCGATTAAAGGAAGAATTATCCCCATGCTTATCATCTAGCCTTGTGTCAAGTCAGTTTGTATCATTATTGGTTACAACATGATCTTGGTTCATTAAGATCTTCTTCTTGTAAATATTTTCAACTCTCGTAGATGCCAAAACCTCACATTCTAAGAGTGAAGAACTACCAGCTATACCTTGGGGTCCCTTTCAATCACTATAAGCAATTTCCTCGAACTAAGTAAGGAGAGTCCTTAGTGCTCCTTAAATTGGCAGTCTCCCCTATGCTCAACAATAATACATTTACTCACATAAGTGGGAGTCATACATTTTTAAGGTAGTAGTGTTCACATTTGAAAATGACAGTAGCAATAGATCTGGTACAATGTAATATCCTTAACTTCACAATCCTTCTAAACAGCCACCCCTGTGGGATTATTTAGATTCTCAATAGTTTTTCTTCTTTAGAACCAATTATATAGGTTCTATGTTCATGCATTATTTCATTTTTTTGAGGCCACCCTCCTCCATGACCATAGCAGTTTATGAGGGATCCCTCGATATCTTCATTTTGTATCCATTATGGCACAACTTTCACAAAAATGGGGATGCCCACCTTGTTTGTATAAAAAAAAAACATGGGAAAAATTTCCCCTTTGGAAGGTCACTGAACCAAGAGAGAAATAACATAAGAAACAGTAATGCATTATCGGCTCTACAGTACCCTCTAAACCTCATACATGAGGGGGAATTTTCTGTCACAAAAAACTCACACACCTGCGACAATTTCACAATTCACATGGTAAATCATAGTCAACATACAAAATGCATCTAGCCAAAGACACATTCACAAGATCCAAAGAGCACATTGAGTCCAAAATGGACCTAAAAATATCAAAAGAAACAACCCCATGGATTAAGTTATGGTTACACGCGCTATAGCACAAACTTCTAGAATAACACCCATGCTCCAGCATGAGAATTCCTTTGATATTGGCTTGTTTGATGCAAGAGGCGTGATCTCGCACACCAGTGGTGCGTTGAAGGGTTATGAAAACTACCGATTTGAATTCGAATTTGGCCTTTCATACACTTGGTTGAATTAAATGGCCCCTTAGTGTACTTTGGATCCAAAACATGGATGAAAGGGTTCACACTATCCTATTGTCATTTCTTATCCACCTGTTGGCCTATAAAATAAGGCCATGGGCATGCTTATTGTAATAATATTTTTTAGCAAGGTTATGTTTTTGGAATTGAGACTAAGGTTCCTCCTATATCACCTCTTCACTCTTTCCATGTATTTTGAAATCTCCCTTCCCTCCTTCCCTCAATGGGAAAGTGCTCTTCTCACATTTGGATAGTTAACCACTCTACAAACATTGTTGGACAAGAAAGGCCTCCCTTAGAAAGAGTGTTTTCCTCCTCTTGGATCTCACCTATCTAAGGTGTTGTATTATCTTGACCATTGGGCAATATACAAGTGGTTTCGCTCAAACTGATTGTTGGAGTTTGCATCCTCTACACCCTTTTCTATTTTTTTTAAGTTTTGTTATCATTTTCTTTGTTTTATTTTTTTCCCTATAACAATCTATTGTATGATCACTTGGGGTCATCCAACCACCACCTAAAGGGGATCCAAATACCAAGGCCTTATTGTAGCCTACAAGGCCTAGCCCCATTCCAAAGTGGGAAGGAGCTCTTGGGCATTATTTCCCACAACATATATGTAGAACCATTAATTAGGATTTCAAAGGCTACCAAAGTAGTACAACTCATGATCCATTCTATGAACAAGACTTCAAAACCAAGGTGTGTGAGGAGAAGTTTGATGTAAATATAATTAAATATCTCACAAGCTTTGGACAAGTATATCTTTATTATTTCTCCTTTTTCCTTCCTACACTTCATACTATGTAGAACTTCGTGTGCCATCCAAATAGCTTCATGGATTTTCCTACCTTATAAAAACCAAAATTATTCTTTAGAGATATTATTTGACATAACAACCTTGATTCTCGTTGTTATGATTTTTTCCATAGTCTTGTAAAATGCCATTTGTAGTGAGATTGGTCTAAAATCATCAAATATGACTAGGATATCCATATTTGGAATGAGGGATATGAAAGTTTATTTGAATGAATACATAATACACCCAGATACTCGAGAATCATCCACCAGATTTAGTAGGTGTTCCCCTAGAATGTTGAAAGTGTATTGTCTAGAAAAAATTCTACCGACCATGTGTATGACCTTGGATCTTGTCTTTTTCGAATATATGAAGCACTTATATCATCTCATCCCACCAAACCTCATCCATCAAGTCTTTATTATCCTCCTCCTTGACAAATATTGGAAAAGGTTAGGCAAGTCAGATGATCTATGCAATAGAGGCTTGATCTTATGCTATGTAGAGGGACTAAAAGTGATATTTTACCATTATATCCAATCCTTTGAAAGAAGTAACTTCTTGACCTTCCTGATAATTTATCTCCCAAATGGTGTTCCTCAACTATTGTCCTTTTTCATAAGTTGGAAAATTTTCATATTCTCATTCCCACAGTTTAGACATAAGGCCTATATTTTTAGTCTCCACTCCTCTTCTTGTTACGTTAATAGTTTCTTTATCTCCTTTTCCATTTGATAAAGAATATTGGTTGAGTCATTTGTTAAGAAAATCACTCCTTCTAGTTCATATATGGCTTGTAGGGATTCTTCTATTTTATCGAGGTCTTGTTCATCCAGATCCTTCTTTTTATGATCCCATTTGATAGTCGCCTCCTTCAAATTTTTTCATATTATTGGAGACATGAATTGCGCTTAAGAACTTGGTTCTAGAGTTTTCCAAACTATTTTTAGAATATCATTAAAATATTCATCCTTTAACCAACATGAATTGAACTTAAAAGGAATGGGGGGTTTCTTCCTAGAACCCTTGATTTCTAGGAAAAGGGGGTTGTGATCAAATTTACCCCGACTTTATATCCATTTCCTCACATAGTTAAACTTAATAACTAGCTAATAAAATACCAAGAATATGTCCATTCTTTTATAAATACAATCATTGCTCGATCTTAAATTACTCTATCTTGGAAGAAGCTTGATAGGATATATATCTAAGAGGATTTTTATCTTTTAGATGATGTAGAAAATATCCTTCTAATGGAACAAGATTGGCCTTCAGGACTCACACCTCATATGCGCCCAAACTAAAGTTAATATCTCCCTCGACAATGAGATTAGGGGAATATATGAAAGATTTGGATAATGAACCATCCTAGAAGGTATTCCTATTTCCATATCTAGTGCGATCCATTCTAGACATTTGTGAGTTGATGCTCACACAAGGTTGGTTCCTCCATCGAGTCAGTTCTAGAAAACATAGGGATTCAGTTCTTCCCATGAATGTAATCCCTACATGACTTAACAATTTTTTTGGTGTTCTTCCATTTGGGTTTCCACGTAAAATATCTCATGCATTGGGCATGTTTTGAATAGTATTGTCTATGGTTAACGTTATATGATACAATCAATTTTTTGAAATGGTAAATTGCGCAAAATATAGATTCACCCCCCTCTCAGTATTTTTAGAAAACCCTACACTATGGAAAATGAGTTATCTCCCTTGGACATGTAGAAATTCTGACCAGCAATAGATTAATTTCACTCACAACAAATTACAATTGATCATGCAAAATTGTCAACAATGGAGATTGAAAATGGAGCTGTAACACAAAATTATATTAACTCAGTGTACAATAGCCAACCCTATAATAAAATAGGTTTCTGAATATATAGAATACATCAATAGGTCGAATGCATAAGGAGGCATCCAAAACTAGCATAAAGCAGGCTTACCAAAAATAGGCAAATCCCCGATAGGTGTAAAAAGCTGATCCCAAATCTGTCATTAGGCTCACAAATTGGCAAGGGCACATGGGCAAGCTAATGAGTGGTGGAAAGGCAGCTCATACATGCTTTTGCATGGAGGAAAGAGTGGAGGTAAAGGGCAAGAAAACAAGTTCACCTCACCTAGTCTTGCTTTCCTATGTGCCTTAAAACACTGAAAAAGCAGTCAATAAACCAGAAAAACCAGAAGGGCACCTAGGAGGCTAGGAATAAAGCAGATTTGATTCCTAAGGCTTTCCCAAGTGCTACATGAGTCAAAGATGGCAAGTTTGACCTCTATGGATAGGAAATTAGCAACTTGCACATGGTGGGACTCATGGACTAGGCAAATAAGACAAAAATAAATGAATTAATGTCTAAGTGGGTAATACTATGGGTTTGATTATTCTAACACCCCCCCTTAAGCCTGAATTTATGAGTAATAAATCAAAATATAGGGCCTAGCAACAAGGGTTAGTCACCCTTTTACATACTGCAAGTCCATATGAACCAAGGAAAGAGGCAAAACCAACTTGGGAAAATCCTCCCTTAAACATGGACTGTAAAACAAAATTGTAGAATCTTGTCTCCACTCATGCCTTTACAGCATGATCAGAAATCCCCAACAGTGATTTGAGATTGCTGAAGGTCTTCTCACAAAATTCTTTGGTGAAGATATCAGCTACTTGTTCTGAAGATGAACAGAAGAGTAGGTGAATTGTGCCATCATGCACAAGCTCTCTGATCTAGTGCATGTGAATCTCGATGTGTCTGGTTCTCCGCTTCTGAACTGGATCTTTGCAAATTCGAATGGTACTCTGGTTATCACAGTAGATGGTAGTTGAGTACTCAGGTTCGAAACCACACTCTCCAAGTAAACCCTGCAACCATAAACACTGATTTGTTGCATTGACAACTCCTCTATACTCAGCTTCTGTAGATGAGAGCGCAATGGCACTTTGTTTCTTGCTTGACCAGCTGATTGGCCCTTCTGCAAGCATGAACACATAACCTAAAGTGGACTTCCTATTTGTGCTATCACCTGCCCAATCACTATCAGTAAAACCAATTAACTCAAGGTCAGAATTGGCTTTATAGAAAATCCCATGTGTCCTTGTTCCCTGAACAAAGCTAAGGATCCTCTTGGCTTCTTTCCAATGGATATCATGGGGCTGATCCATGAATCTAGAAGAAACACTGACTGCATAAAAAATATCAGGTCGAGTATGTGTCAAATACAATAAACATCCAATCAACTGTCTATACAAAGTTTTGTTTACCATCGATGGAGAATCATCTTCCTCCAGCTTCACGCCTGAAAGGAAAGGAGTTTTGCTTGCTTTGCAATCTTGCATTCTGAATTTGATCAGCAAATCCAAGGCATATTTGGACTGGTGCACCTTGATTCCAGCTTTGGTTTGAGCAATCTCAAGCCCCAGAAATTGACTTAAGAGCCCCAAATCTGTCATGGAGAAGGCTTGGTTCATAGATCCTTTTAGGGAAGCAATCTCAGCCTGTGAGCTTCCTGTAATAAGGATATCATAAACATATAACACAATGATCATTAATGAACCATTAATTACCTTCAGATAAGCATTCAAATCTGATTTACACCGAACAAAATTCAGAGATAGCAAGAAGCTATCTATCTTGGCATACCAAGTCCTGGGGGCTTGCTTTAGCCCATACAATGACTTTCTCAACCTACACACAAGAGAATGGTCAATAGAAAAACCTTGGGGCTGCTGCATATATATCTCCTCAGTGAGAGCACCATTTAGAAAGGCACATTTTACATCCATATGATGTACCTCCCATTGCCTTGATGCTGCAATGGCTAGAGTTAGCCTGATTGAATCCATCTTTGCCACTGGGGAAAAAGTCTCATTGTAATCTATGCCATGAACCTGTGAGTAGCCTTTAGCTACCAATATATCCTTGTACTTCAATGGTGAACCATCAGCAGCAAATTTGGTCTTATAGACCCACTTACACTGTACTAGTTTTCTCCCTGGAGGAAGATCCACTAGCTCCCATGTGTTGCTCTTCTGTAGTGAGTTGAACTCCTCATTCATGGAATATTGCCATCTTGGATCTCCTGCTGCTTGTTCATATGTTTGAGGATCAGAATCCACCATCAAATAGCATTTTTCAGCAAACTCAGGATCCTTCATGCACAGACCACTCTCAAATTGAGATCTAGTCCTCCTTGGGTCATTGGGATCCCCAGCTAACTGTCCTGCTGCATGTAGTGTCTTGGCTTCCCATTTAGGCCTTTTGGGGATTTTTGGGTCTGCAATAAAATCATCTCCATCAGAAAAATCAGAATCAGCATGTTCAACAAACTCTTTACTTACTTCTTGAGGTTCAGGTGGTGAAGAGGCTTCACCAATTTCCACATCTGCAAGGGGTTCTTCTTCAAACTGAACACACCTTTCGATGAAGGCTTTGTTTGTGCTCAAATTTATCAACTTGTACCCTTTTGAATCTTTATAGTATCCCACAAAAAGACACTCTTGGCTTTGGGGCTGCAAAGCCTTCCTCTTCTCTGTCGGGATTCTAGCCCATGCCTTTGAGCCAAAAATCCATGCTTGTGCCCACTCTATGCTTCGAAGGGAGTCATGCCATCCAATTGTTTGTGAGGCACTATATTCTGAATATAGGCTTCATAGTTGATATCTTTGGCCCAGTACTTTGGTGGCAAATTTTTGGCCTCCATCATGCATGTTGCCATCTCCTTTAGTGATCTGTTCTTCCTCTCAGCAACACCATTTTGCTGTGGTGTGTAAGGGATAGAATGCTGCATATGAATACCTGCATCTGCACAATAGTTAATGAACTCATACTTTACATACTCACCACCATTTTTAGATCTGAGGACCTTGAGTTTTCTTCCACACTGGTTTTCAACCAAAGCCTTGAAGACTTTGAATAGGCCAAAAACTTCTGACTTGTGTTTCATGAAGTGAACCCAACAATACCTGGAAAAATCATCAATAAAGGTCAATGCATATTTGGCTAGACTCATGGAAATATGAGGGAATGGGCCAGCAACATCACTGTGAATCAGTTCGAGGGGTGCAGAGGTTCTCTCATGGCTGGCTTTCTCAAATTTGTGCTCCGGGTGTTTTCCTAGGATACAGCCTTGGCAGACTCCTTTGGAAAATTTTATCTTGGGAAACCCTATGAACATATCTTTCTCACTAAGATTAGACAAATACTTGTAATTTAAATGGCCAAATATTTCATGCCATAGCTTGCTAGCTTCATTAGCATGGATAAGAAGAGCAGAGGGGTTTGAGTAAGGCAGGAAGTGTGAAAACATGTATACCTTTTGAGCATGATTCACTACTCCTTTTGCAATGATTCTTCCACTTGATATTTCTGTGATCTCAACTTCATCTGGTGAGAATATGACTTTCTTAGGAGACCCAGTGTGGGTCATCTGGTACACTGATAGAAGTTTGGAGGCGAGACCAGGGACATACAGCACATTGTTGAAGTTACCATGATCAAGTTCTATCCTTCCTTTGCCTTTAATTTCAGTGAGAGAGTCATCTCCTAGTACAATAGATGGTCCTTTCGACATATCCAGTGAGGAGAAGGCCTCCTTAGTCGAAACCATGTGTCTTGAAGATCCGGAATCTATGATAAAACTGGGTGAGCTTGATGTGCCAGCAACTAGAGCATGAACTCTCTCTCTGTCATCGGAACTTGATCCTCCTTTTCTCTTCTTTGATCTTTCTAGAAGGGAGATGCCATTCTTCTCTAGGAGATTGGTCAGCATATCAATCTGCTTTTTCATACAAGAGCTTTCAGTGTGATTTCCCTTCGAATAGTATGAGCACTTGTTCATTTCACCTTTGTTTTTCTTCTTCTGGGTATTTTTCTTGGGACCTTGTTGATCCTCCAGAGACTGCTTCTTTTATCTTCTTTTCTCAGGTGGATTTTTAGCTTTCTTTTTTCTTTTATAATCCACCCTCAAATCTCCAGCAACCAGAGCTTGGTCTTTGGAAGGTTTGATGGTGCCCATCATCACCAGCTTGTCTTGTTCTTGTGTGAGAGATTCCATGAAATCTGCAAGGCTAGGCATATTCTAGGTTCGAGCTGTGAGTTTTGTGGCATAGAAGGTCAAAACAAATACTGAGTAGTCAGGTCCTAGCTTCGAGAGGATGGCCAATACGAGCTGGTCATCTTTGTTTTCAATACCACACTGCTTCAGCTGCAAAACTAGTGCTTTGAACTTGGAGAAATATAGCTGCAGGGATTCAAAGCTACTAGGACTCAAAGAAATCAGCTCATTTTGGATCTTATGTCCCCTCATCTCATCTCTCTTTCCAAAAATATCAGAAAGCTTCTCCCATACTTGATCCGGTGAAGTTAATCCATCAAGATGGAAAAGGAGGTCTCGGGAAATACTGAGACATATGAGGCCATAGGCCTCGTCTCTCCGATTGTGCCATTTGATCTTATCTACAGCTGCATTGGGATCTAATTTTGTTGCCATAGTCACCCTGTAGAGGCCTTTCACTCTCAACAAGATCTCCATCTCTGCTTTCCATTCAAAAAAGTTGAAGGGAGTCAAGAGAAGGCTGTCAGTAGAAGGCTCCCAGTCTTGATGTCGAACCTGCAAAACAATTTTTGAAGGAGAGTAACAACCTACAATGGCTCTGATACCATGTAGAAATTCTGACCAGCAATAGATTAATTTCACTCACAACAAATTACAATTGATCATGCAAAATTGTCAACAATGGAGACTGAAAATGGAGCTGTAACACAAAATTATATTAACTCAGTGTACAATAGCCAACCCTATAATAACATAGGTTGTTGAATATATAGAATACATCAATAGGTCAAATGCATAAGGATGCATCCAAAACTAGCATAAAGCAGGCTTACCCAAAATAGGCAAATCCCCCATAGGTGTAAAAAGTTGATCCCAAATATTTCATGAGGCTCACGAATTGGCAAGGGCACATGGGAAAGATAATTAGTGGTGGAATGGCAGCTCATACATGCTTTTGCATGGAGGAAAGAGTGGAGGATGAAAGGGAAAGAAAACAAGTTCACCTCACCTAGTCTTGCTTTCCTATGTGCCTTAAAACATTGAAAAAGTAGTCAATAAAGCAGAAAAAGTAGAAGGGCACCTAGGAGGCCAGGAATAAAGTAGATTTGATTCCTAAGGCTTTCCCAAGTGCTACATGAGTCAAATATGGCAAGTTTGACCTCTATGGATAGGCAATTAGCAACTTGCACATGGTGGGACTCATGGACTAGGCAAATAAGACAAAAATAAATGAATTAATGTCTAAGTGGGTAATACTATGGGTTTGATTATTCTAATAGGACAGTGAGTAGACAAGTCTTTTGGGGAGAGGTAATATTACTACACACTATTACACCATTTGTATCATGCTTCAAGAACCCTGGTTTGAACTTATATATAAAGTGTAGTCATATCCACGACAACAACAATGTCTTTAATTTTCTTCAGAGTCTTCTTGCACTACACTACTACACCAAGTTTTTAACTCTAAAACGTTGGAGACGAAATTTTTTGTTTCCATTAGGATTGTGACCGATTTCTCATCTATCATAGGTGATACCCTATCATCTCCTAAATAGTCTCCCTTAGTTACTATACTTGAATAATAAAATTCCTTATCCCCTCCAAAGGATCATCTGAATAATCAACCAAATGAAATTCTATAGGGTCCTCAACTAATGTTGCAATCCTTCACCAATCCATTAAAAGTTTCTATATAAAAAAAGGGAACATATTTGATCCCATTGGGAATTCCTAATTCAATTATTTGTGACATATAATACAATATTAAACTAAATCCAACCATGAAAAAAATTTGAATTGATCCTATAAAACTATTAATAAGCATTAAATCCTATATCACCTATGAAGAATATTTGAAATTTGCAGAGCTGGAAAAAATAAGGAACATGTTCTTAAATAAAATAAATGAGATTATATGAATTCTCTCTCTATCTATACTATAACTATCACATCCACATATTTTGTGGTTGGATCACGTGGATAGGGATCAAATGGTTAAGTGATAGTTATGGAATGGAACAGTTTGGAATTATTTTTTATTCCTCGTATTCTTTTTGTTAAATGGGTTCAACTGTGAGTTATCCATGCCTAGATACATGTTATCACACTACATGTTATCACATAAATTCTTCATGTTAGCCGTTTATCAACTATCAATTATCTTTTATATTCTTTTTCATTTTATCTCACATTATTCTAGTTATTTTCCATCAACTATTGGTTATCCATTCATCAACTATGAGTTATCCATGCATTATTACCAGTTATCCATTCATCAGCTAGCTACCATTTATTTTTTATATTGAGTTTTTATTATTGTTTATTTCTAATTTTGAATGACTTCTATACAATAAATCTCAAAATCACACTTGTCTCATCCTCATCCATAGATGAATAATCATAGTCCGTGTTCAACCCCAAATCTCAAATAAGAACGTCCATTGATGTAAAAATAACAAAACAAACAAAATAACATTTTCTACTTGCTTTCCTCCAAGCCTTTCACTCCCTAAACAAACAACCATGGATAATTTTAGGGGCTATATATATCCCATAGGCTATATTAAGGGGGTTCCAAAAATTTAGTGGGCTATTTTCTTATATGAAAATGGGTTTTTTATCTAAAATATATTCACCCAATATTTCTTAGAAAAAAAATAAGTTGAAAATGAATAGCCTACCATATATTAATGAGGAAAATGAAAACACTATTTTCTCCCTATAAAAACCTCCCTCAAATCTATTTTTTGTCCCCAATTTCTAGAGAAATTCTAGTGAAATCATTCGTTCTCCCCCAAATTTTAGTAATGGAGGATCCAAAGGGTTAATTTTCCTTCCGTTTTCCTTGTAATTCAGGCATAGGATTACATTCACCTATAGTTTTAGTCAATTTCATGTGATACCTTCTTTGAGCCCTTGATTTCCAGTATTGGAGGAAAAATCAAGGTCTATTTTATTCTATATAAAGGCTATAGTGATTCATGGTTCACCCACATCATATTGCACTTGCGGGGTGAAGGCTATAGTTAATGCAATTACATTTTTCATTCTTATTTTTCTCCACATTTTAATCTTTTCATAACATCTCCATTGCCAAAAGCTCAAGTCTTGAAGGGTCATGCCGCAGATGTAATTTATTAGAGAATACAAACTCACATCGAGATTTTTATCCAATAATTAAATTGGTATGTTTTTTATCCACAGTTACAATAGATTATAATATTGTAAATTTACCTGTTATCATGGATTCCTTTTGAGGCATGTTGAATTCTAGGGAAATCTTTACTCTTTGGGATCATTTGGTTTTATTAGGATTTTATCCTATCCTAGGAGAAATGGTTTTGTGAAAGTGTTATAGAGATTAAAACATATGATTTATTTTATGCCTTTTCATGTTTAAACTATTGACAAAAATTTATATGTCGTTAGTAAATGCTACTATTGATGGAGATACGCCACATGGTTTTTATATGTTTAAATTGAATTTGACCCAGTTGTTTAAAGTGTGATTTTATTAGGATCTTTCTCTGTAATTATCATTGGATATAAGGCATTAATGAGAGTGTATATGTTCATATTTTATGTATAGTATTATTGATGTTTGGGATGTTTGTAATATAAATGAATGCACACTGACTATAATGATGGGGATATAATGGAATGGTCATTATTTTGGTTGTCTTGTTGTATATTTTTTCGAAACATTCTAGTAGATTATTTTATTTGTATTAAGAAGTTTGTGAGTGGTAGTTTTTTTTTCACATTGCCAAGTTCTTCAACTTTATTTGCGACCTAAATTTGTTGCAATCAATACTTGTTTTACAATATTTTTTTGTAAGGGTCATTCATAAGTAAAATGTTTTTTGGTGATTTGTTTTGATTGGTAATTTATATCATCACCCAAAAATGGATATAGTTATGTATGATAAATATATGATTTAGTTGGAACATGATACTTCATTTCCATCATGATTGTATATCATATATACGAGGCATGTTTGAAATGATATGTAGACATTGTGCTATTTTACCACATTTTGCATGCTTTCAAAAATTTCAAAGACATGGATACAAACACCTCCATAGTTTATCTAAGAAATGTAGTATTTAACATACTAGTTCTAATGATATGTGTGATGATGCATTAGTGTGCTTTCTATTCTTGTTAGTTTATGTTATTATTTATAATATCCATTGCAAGTTTTTAACTAACTCTAAAAATTCTAAATCAAATGTAATAATTCATATTTTCATTGTCAACAAAAGAAAGAAAAAGTGGAATTCATATCTATGAATAGATAACATCTTATTTTTTCTTAGAGATTAGCTTAAAAATGAGGCATTTGGAAGATAACTTAATTGGAAATTCATACACTATTAAGGTTGTGGGTCTCGATAATAGTCCAATTTGTAATAATGGTTTGTGGGTGCCATAATCACTCCATAGTCTAAAGTGTTCAATTCTATCAGTTTGTTGGTATGTTTATATTTGGCTCCTAGCATGTCCATTGAACCATTAAGGGATGAGATAAAAAGTGGAGTCCCCACTTTCCCTCGATCTAATTAGTGTAGTTGTGTTTCACCAACACCTATAGTTATGAGTGACCCAATAATGCTTGTGAAATGTATAAATAAATCCCTCCTCTCCTTAATTGTGCATTTGTTCATTTGAGGGTCTAGTATATACTCTTCTATTGCACTACCTAAGTAATCTACATAATCAAAATCTGAGTCTTCCTAGAAAAATATTTACCAAGATGTTACAAAGGTTTATAATTTAATGAAATATTTGCCAAGTTCTTAGAATATTTTATCATTCAATGAAATATTCATCAATATTTTACAATACATTATATTTTAGTGAAATATTCGCCAATATTTTACAATATTTACTCTGTAGGAATTTTCACAATGGAGACACAATCTCAAAAGATTCCTCATCTCCCTTGCCACCAACATTCTGACACATGTCACCTGGTGATAGGCAAGTTTATGTACAACACGCCATGGTTAAAATTTCCAGTTATTATATCCCGTGATCCAGTAAAGACCGAAGAAGGTGGCATGGAGTTACAATGCTCAGGATTTATTCTTTCTGTTCATATGGAGTTTATCAGTTAAATACACATTATGAAAATGATTAGGATTTATTCTATCTGTTCGTATTCTTTCTGTTTAACTTCTTCATATTTTGGCCTCTAAATTGGTACGATTTACAGGAAGAAGAAAAACAACCAGAGAGAAATTGCAGGCTATTATAGGAAGCATGCCCATGGTTAAAATTTCTGGTTAAAATTTATTTTACAGAGTAACTATTTAATAATATTTTGGTAGGTACATCATGCCCATGATTAAAATTTCCAGTTATTATATCCCATGATCTGGCAGGGACCGAAGAAGGAAGCATAGAGTTGATCGGTTAAATACACATTCTGAAAATGATCAGGATTTATTTTGTCTATTTGTATTCTTTCCATGTAACTTCTTCCTCCCAAGTCCATCCTTATTTTAAACTCCCTTTGCATTATTTCTGATCGGTCTGCCTCTAAATTTGGCGGAGATTGTGGCCTCTAAATTGGTACGATTTGTAGGAAGAAGAAAAAGACATTATCACTCAAAGAGGAATAAGTTACAAGGAAAGAATATGAACAGATAGAATAAATCCAGAAACCAAAGTATCATGTGATTCTAGGGAGCACTTCCGAGCTTATCTCAAGTTTCCACCGCCTTCAGGAAAAATTTTAGGTTCAAAATGCGTTACATTTTTTGCCACTTTGCCTCATTTCCATTTCTAGGATCTGCCTGAGAAATTAAGTAAATGCCCACAAGATTTAACTATAACATTATACTAATTTCCATTTTGGCGGCTATTTTGGTCCCAACCCGGGCTCTCTTGGTCTCAGCCACTTTCTGAGTCATTTCGATCTGCTCCTTGGGCATGTTTGGACTTAGGAAGCTTTAGACATGCGGAGGTTTTCATGAGTTCTTTTTAGCTAGTTAATGTAAAACCAACACATTCTAAACTTCAAAATCGAACTGATATTGAATCATAGATGCTAGCCCTGGGACTGCCAAATTTATGGATTTCAAAATCAAAGACAGCTATCCCCAAGACTACCAAATGATATGGATTTCAAAATCACAGATTCCTAGCCTCCATCAATAGAATTTTCATCTCAACGGATCTGCAAGACAGATTTCCATTGATTTTCAAACTCGGTTCAATCGAATACCTACAGGATACTCCATTGATAATAGCCATCTCTGTGTTGCAATCTCACTGTGGTTAATCAGAGTAGTAGAAATAAAATTTTGTCAGTATGGAGTTCACATCTTACAGACCATATTTACGCATTTAAGCAGTCAGCCGCATAGTAGTTCATTCAGAAGTCAAGTTTTTTTGTAAATTTTCAGTCATGTATTATTAGTTTACATTTTTTAATGTTATTTTGTAGCATTCAAGAGAAGCCAAAATATGTAGATGAAGTTGCAAAAAATGGTTTGTAAACTCGAGAAATTTTACAAGGAATGTTATAAATTATGAAAAGGAATAAGGATCTAAAATGGGTTTGTGGTCTAAAATTTCTAACAAAGAAACCCGAACACTTTTTCTTTGGAAAATTTCCCATCTCTCGGACCGCTCCTTTTCAGTGACCACGTGATCTACATTTCACATATTTCCGAAAGAGATCCAATTTATATTTTCGACCTTGACAACAAAATACTCTAATAAAGAACTTGTATCTGTAGCAATTTTCATAGTGTTGTGAAGAGCTTGATAAAATTAATAACTTGTGTCTTTAGCAAATCCTAGCAAAGCAACAGACATAAGTTAAGGCTGTAGGATTTGCAAGATCTCGACAGAGAAAGTGCTTGTGAAAAAATGAATTTGTGTCTGAAGCGAAGGTTGTCAATCATTATGGATGAAAATCGAAGATACTCATCCCATCCTTAGATAAAAAAGAAGAGCAACCACCTATTGGGATGCGTGCCTTAACAGTCACTAATTTTGGTAACTCCGCAGTTTTTGTGGAAGCTTGTAAGCAGAGTTGTGACTCAAAATAGTCTTAGAGGTGTCGAGGTTGAGTCAAAGCCCTCTTTTTTGTAATTGTCCATAAAATTCGGGTGTAAGCCCATGATTTTGTAATAGTGCACTTGTATAAATAGACACTCATGTAAATATGTCAAGATCATCTAATGAAATGAGGATCATCTGATGCGAAGAAGATAGATCTATTTTTGGGTTTTAAGGTCAAGTCCCAGCTATGTGCGTGGACGACCTCTACAGCTGTGTGCACAGAGGGTTTTTTTTAAGAAGGGAATTGCATCTAAGTGCGCAGCTTAGAGATTGTAAGAAAGGAACTGCAGCTAAGTGCGCAGTTAGACTTGAAGGGCGGATCTGTTGCTGAGTGCGTAGATCAGAACTGTTGTTTTGTAAGAAGTGGAATAAAAGCGCAGTTTTGTGGACGTAACCCATACACTAGGGGTGAACCACATTATATCTTGTGTTGTGGTTCTTTTGTGTTGTTTCTGTTATGGTGTTATTTTATGCATTGATAAGTAGATAATTGATAAAGTAAAATAACTGTTAATATTAACTTCGCTGTGAATTCCCAATTAAGGGTTAAGCAAGAAACATATTTTATCTAACTATGAAGCTAATTAAGTGAATATCGAACCTCTGTTTGGTATAAATATTTGTTGTTAAGGATAAAGGTACAGTAATATCCCTCTTCTGCTTGTAGAAACCTGGTTCTGCGACACCCCATAGTTGTTTCGGGTGAGACTGCAACCTATTCGCAGGTTGTTGCTGAAAGGGCCAACACTGTGGTTATGTTTGTTGGTGCGAAGTTAATGGTATAAAACCCGTGTCTGCCCTATAGCCCAACAAATTGGTTTTGTTGCCGGTTGAACTCAGTATCTGCTCAAGAGGGATTTACGTCGTACCTGAAGGGATATGTTTTGGAGGTCCTCAGTAAAATAAATCGGTAATTGTGTTGAAGCTACCTATCAGAAATTTGCTGAACAAGAAAATAAGGATCCTCGTTGTAGCTCAGACGAATTCTTGCAAAGGTACATTTTTGTTGATATTTACGAAATTTTCTTTGGTAGTATCCACATAGAATTGCACCAGTGGTTATCCAGGTTGACAGAGAGGAGGACGAACTTTCAAGAAGATCAGTTTCCTGGTTGGACCCCAGCAAGAGTTAATATATTGAAAAGAGTGAATAACCCGATATCGCGAGCTGTTGATTTCTGGACAATGCGAACCCTTGAAGCTTTTGTGATAGAATTTTCCATTGACACAAGTACCTCTTTTAGCGAAGATGAAAGGCAGTTCTTTAAAGGACCAAGGGGTAAGTACCTAAATTCATTTAATCTGCAAATTAAAATGCTCTTGGCTGAGAAGGGCGTATTGCTTATAGAATCAGATTCCTAGAATTATTTTTACTAACCTATGTTTGGAAGTGAAAGTATCTTCGATGAGCAAAGTGGTTTTCTGCAAAGTGGTAAAATATACAAGAGAAACCTAGAATCCTATACCCTAGGTCAGAATACCGGGTATACACCAGAAGACCCTGAATCTGAAGAAACCCCTTTTGTTAGAAATCTTCCTATAACCCCGCAGCGAAGATCTGCTACCCCTGGGAACCCGTCGCAGTCTGATAGTAACCCTAACCCGAGTATTTCAGTCGTAGGTCAGTATACCCAGTAAGTTCTCCCCCCCCTCAGTCCGCTATGGCTCATGTGATTGATGATATCAAGCTCCCAGTTTTCAAAGGAACTGTATCAAAGGATCCAGAATAGTTTTGGTTTTTATACGAAGCTATGTGGACAGCTAAGAACATTTTGGATCAAGATGTAAGAAGAGCGCAGCTGGTCACTTATTTTAGAGACCGAGCCTTGACTTGGTTTATGAAGTTTTCCAGTACTTAGAACCATGCCTTGGCTAATACTAAAGCAGCAATGATCAAAGAGTTTAAGAAGCCTAAATTAGAATCATAGTGTATAACTGAATTGAAAGAGATTCAGCAGAGATGAGATGAATCCATTTGGGACTTTGATCAGAGGTTCAAAGTTCTGCTAGATCAAGTTAGTTTCACTATTGGACCAGCACAGCATAAAGAATGGGTCATTGTAGCCTTATTACCTCATATCATAATGCCACTCATGCAATAGAAGGTTGTTGATTAGCAAGAGGATTTGGAGATTGCCATGAAACTAGAAACAACTCCTGTCGAAGATAATTCTGGCATAGCACAAATACAAGCGCAGTTAGCAGAAATGGTTTTGGAGTTGCGCGACATGAAAAAAGGGAAATCTATTTGTGAAGAGGTGTGGTGTACACGATGTAGGACAGAAGGTCATGACAAGGAACAATGCCCTGCGCTAAGAAATTACCTGAATACTAGTGCGCCGAACCCATTTAACCCTAATGTTCTATATTGTGAGATTTGTAGAACAACTGGCCAACATCGACCTGAAGACTGCTATTTTCTGAAAAGATATGTGCAAGTCCCTAAGAATCCCTATTGCAAGTTATGTAAGTCAGTGGGACACAACGAAGAGGAATGTCACAGCTTTGACCTTATGCGAGAGCGAACATATGATGCTTATAGGGTACAAAACGATGCATAAGGCAATGATGGATATGGTTACTGTGGTAATACATCAGGTCGAGGTACTTTTGGAGGTCGTGGTCATGGTAGTATGTCTGGAAGAGGTCGAGGCCACGTTGTGTGCTATAACTGTAACCAGGAAGGACATCTAGTTAGAGACTATCGGAACCCAACTACGACATGTCGATATTGCTGAGCAGTAGATCATGTCATTGAGCAATGCCCGCAGCTGATAGCCAAGATACAAGAAACAAATAGTGCTCCTCCTTAGAACATTCAGATGATTACTGTAGAACAAAGACCTGTCCTAGCCATTAACATTGTTACAAGGAGTGGAGCTACAACACAAGTGCAGAATAAGGAAAAATAGCCTGACGAGGCTTGGGTTCGTAAGACCCTAGAGAAAGTTCCAACCTTCGATGTGGGAAGAGAAAAAGAAACATTTATGGAAGCCAAAAAACACTTTGTTGATCCGAGCATAGCAGTAGCACCTGCGCAGCAGCATCAACAGCAATCGCAGTCTCAAGAAGCTTCGACAGAGAAAGTAAGTACACTGTCAACATTTTTACAGAGTTGTATGAAGCTCTTATGAAATCAGAATGCTTTAAATGAGTTACAGAAAGTTATTTCTTCTTGTGAACCTCAGTGAAGCTCTAGTAAAGAAAAAACTGTCAATAGAGTTAGAAGAACTAGAAGAGAAATGAGATTGCATGCTCAGATAGGAGAGTATGACATGACTGATATCATTTTAGAGCTGGGATCAGAAGTCAATGTCTTAACTAAGCAGACATGGGAACAAATGGGAAAACCCACCCTGGAATGGTCCCCTATACAGTTGAGATTAGCCAATCAGTAGAAGATTGTGCCCCTAGGAAGATTCTCTAGCGTCCCAGTAGACATTGATGGAGTCCTTACCTTAGCAGATTTTGAAGTCATTGAGATAATTGATGATAGCAACCCCTATCCAGCCTTGCTAGGAATTGAATGGGCAATAGAGAATTATGCCGTAATCAATCTTAAGAATAGACAAATGACTTTTGAAGGAAAAGACTTGAGAGTCATAGTCCCCTTGGACCCTTCTCAAGGAGAAAGGTACATAGAGCCAGTCAGAGATGAGGATCAGGATGTTTTGGATCATATCTACAACATCACAGCTAAAGAGGAAGGCTATGTTAACCCTACTACTAAAGGTATAATGGATTGGAAGTGTGATAGTTCTTCCATGACTGATTCAGATGAAGGCCTAGAGAATTGGCAGCATAGACTTTATGAGCTACATGGACATCGGTGTGCAAGAATTACCAAGTCTCTCAGATGGCTTGGCTCACAGACAAGAGTCTTACCTATTTTTGATGGCTTGACAGACCCCGAAGAGTTTATTTTGCAATTTTCAGAGCAGGTACCAGATTCATAGAAAATGGAAACTCTAGATTCAGTATTTAGAGCCACAGCTACTAGATGGTGGAATGGTCATAAGAAGTATATTCAGAGTTGGGAAGCGTGTCAAAAGCTTCTTTGCCTCAGATTCGTGGATCAACCTCAGGAGGTGCGAAGTAGGTTTAATGGTCAAACTAGCCCTCAAAAACATTTGGAACAGTGTTATGAAGCATGGAAGCATGTCCCTCGCAAAGAATGGGTACATTGGTTCGTGCACACCCTGGAACCTGTCACGAATAATTGGTATGCAGAAGTGGAGCTTCGCCAGGGTACTGTAAGTTGGGATAGTCTTGTTGATAGTTTTGTGCTGACATTTTCTATTAATGAGGTTTGTCCTGCTTTGGACGCAGCTGTTAGGCTGATCCACACTAAGGTGTTTGATGGTAAAGAAACAGCCGAGTACCAACCTGATTGGAAAGAACAAGAAGCTAATGCAATAGAATGCTATAACCTCGCAGTTGACGAGGATGATGACCCACGCAACATAAACATTCCTGAGTCAGAAGGACACTGCGAAGTACATGGACCAGCAGTCGAAGCACCAGAAGTGACTCAGCCCTTGAAGACGAGGCAAGTAAACATTGGGCCAGAAGAAATTCCTAAGTATGCTACTATTGGAGATTATTGGGATGAATAAATGGTAAGCAAAGTGACCCAACTTCTCCATGAGTATCAGGACCTATTCCCGATGAAGTTCTCGAAAATGAAAGGTATCCTTGGTGATATAGGAGTGATGAAAATCCCTTTGAAACCTAATGTGAAGCCTGTGAAGCAGCTTCCTTATAGGCTGAACCCTAAGTATAAAGAAAAAGTCAGGATGGAGCTCGATAACACGCTCGCAGCAGGAATCATTGAGGCTGTGGAAGACATTCTATCGCAGGCCGAAGCTCGAAGCCCTGTCGAATCCGGTGTCAGGAAGTGTCGAATATCCTTATTATGGCGCAGCTGGAGTGACTGGCGGTGCTGAAGAAGGACAGATGTGTCGGAGCCCAAAACCTGACCATTAAAAAAAAATCAAAATTGGTGGCGTCGATACGTTAACTACATTAACTGCCTGTAATAATGAGATCCTGAGAAATCTAGCGCCATTTGGACAATATCTTTGTCAGATTTGGTGTCGTCAATGCACAGTTATGGAAGATTTGGTCGATGGAATCTATAAGAAGACACCCAGACCTGCGGAAATCGCATTACACATTTCCTTGAGTCTTACAATTGAGTCCATGTCAGCTGATCACGAACTTCAGGAACTGTTGAGAGAATTTGAACAGACAGGTCTACTGAACCTTATGAGAAACCCACCGGCCTCTGCACCCCGCGAAGAAAATCCCCCAGCACTGACTTAGCCAATGCAGACATGATCTACCAGGAAGAAGTTTAAACCAGAGGTTCTCTCTAAGAGGAACGAAGATAGACATAATCAATCAGGGAAAATACCAGAGGATCCCAAGATGAACCCTTCTGGCTCAGCAGAGGTCCCACCTACAGGTTTTGAAGACTTCGGTGAGGTGGAGAATGTTGCATCACACCGGCCCCCTTATCTTCCGCTTGTTCGACCAGGAGTTCAACTACCTCGGTGGACAAAGAAGTTCACATTACGCACCCCTTCTCTTCCACTGGAAGTGTAGTTGGTCGGGACAATGACAGGGAAAGTAGATCGGCTATGGTACACCGATCATGATACAAATGATCGTGGGAAATTTCCACAGTTTGCACCTGGGACATACTTGCATTCTGTCCATTATTCAGAGACTGGAGTGACATTATTAGAAGCAAAATAGTGGGCTGCTGGCTTAGACAGAGCAGGCTTGCTGAAAATGCTGAACGTCCCCCACTTCGGTCACGGTATGCCGGTTACCGTGGTAGTTAAGCAATTATTGGTGTTCGTGCATGATGGGCATTTATGGATTGGCGATGAGAGAATCCCTATTAATGGAGATTTGGTTAATAGGATCATAGGTTTTCCATAGGAAGGGCCTGATCCTGGGATCAAATTCGTTGGGAAGCATGAAGACATGAAGCTGGCGCAGCATATGAAGGAACGCTCCGGGCTGACGAAAGGAAAGCGAGGATATCAAACCTCAACAATCCAGCACCAAAACATTCGCTTCACATCTGAGCTATTAGCCTATAAATTAATGAGGAAGTGCAGGCCGACTGAATTTCCTACACCAATTGTCAATATTGCTGCAAACTATGCCGAGGGCTACAGTTACAATTGGGCAGCGTACATTGCTAAGGAATTCCTTGAAGATGTCCATGACGTGCAAGAGAAAGGTAGACCCTTTCACTATTCATGGTTCTTAGTGCTTATTGCACTGGTAGGATGGAAAGAACCTACCGAGGCACAATTTGTTGATGTGCCTATGCATATGCCTAGCGCAGCAAGGTACACATCCCTATGGGTGTCGCAGGATAAAAGCTTCTAGCAAATGACAATCTACGTGTTTTCCTTTTACTCGATGAGTATCTCATATGATATTCTGAAGATATCGCGGCTCAGTAATGAGCTATTCTCTCAGTATGATGGAGCGGCCAACTTCAGGGATGACATGCATCATGTCTTTATTCAGGCCCACGCAGATAACAAGCACAAATGGTCGAAGTTGCCATATGTGGTGAATGAGGAAGACATACTCGCAATAGTCAAACAGTGGCCAGCTGAATGGTTGAAGGATGTAGGGACAAAACCTAACATTCCAGTCCCTCTAATCACCAATGTGGGTGTAGGCCCTAGCCACATGTAGTAGAATGAACCACTCGAAGAAAGTGAAGAACATAGTGAATCGCAGCAGAGTGAAGGTGACTAGGGTGGAGATGACGGAGATGAAGACAAAGAAGAAGATTCGGTCAAAACCGTCTCAGATCCCACTCGACCAGATAAGCAGAAGTCGCCAGAGGTAGAGGAAGTAACCAAATCTTAGTCTAGAAAGAAAATGAAGGCGTCAAAAGGAATAAATATTATCGAAGAGCCCGCTGTGACAATGGAAGAGCTTGACCAAGCTCTGACAAAGTCTAGAGAAGTACTAACTAGCAAGTGGTCACAATTCGCAGCTACGCATCTTGATGCTCTCACTAGCGTAACACAGCGAATTTCCGAACTAAAGGAGTTAGAAGTAAAATCCGCGACTGGTGCTACAACAAGAACTGTACCAGTAACTGCGTAGCTAGACACAAGGCAATGGCCAGCCAGAGATAACAGAGGACAAGTGTCAAGTGCAGCCCTCATAATAACTGACGCAGCGTCTCTCTTGGAGATGAGCATGACAGTTGGGATAGATTACACCAAGTTGTCTATAATAGAGCTACATCTCTGTCAAGTAGCAATCATGAAGGAGATCCAAGCACGAGACCACTACTCATAAATACAGTTGGAAAATACCATGAAGCAGAATGTAAGCCTCACAGCACAGTTTGAAGAAGAGGAGTATAGGAAGAGGGACACAGAACGTAAGTAGGCTACACTAGTACGAGTGTTGGATGAGGCGTGTCGGAATCTTGTTGACTTCAACATGCAGGCTGAGGAAAAACCAGAGCAAAGAATTGCTAAGATAAAAGACTATGCACAACAATCTCGCTGTGAGATTGAAAAGATAAAAGCAGAACATGAGGCTAAGATCATGGAGCTTCAACTTCGCATCACTCTGGAGAGTCCACCAGAGGTTAGGAAGTAGCTTCACAGAGATATTAAGGCCTCAGCAATGAAGATCACTGATCTTGTGAGCAGCACAGCAAAACTGCTAGAAGAAAGCGTCGATGCCTGGATGAAACTGTAGGAAAATCCAGAAGTAGAAAAGCTGCAAGAAACCATCAAGCAGCGACAGGCAGAGTTGGATGCAGTGAAAGCGGAAACTAAGACTCTGCCTCCTATGCAAAAGATGCTCAAGTTGAAGCAAAGCAATAAACTCCAGTAGGAAATTGAGTCGTACAGAACGAAAGCAACGCTGTTGGAAAATTCTATGCAGCCCCTTGTTGACGAGGCGTTGGAGTTGAGCACTGTTGTAGATAGCCAACTCAAAGTTTTGAAGGAATATGATGCATTTGAATAGGAAAAGGCCAGCGAAGCATCATTCGCAACATTGCAGGAGTTGGTGGAGAAGGAGCAAGCAGCCGACGATATCATGCATGGCCTCAATAAATAGCTCACTCTCTTCGCCAACAAGATTCTCCCACCAGACAAGCAGCAGAGTGTCCCGGGATGGGACACTGGTGAGTCTTAGGGGCCTGTTGGGACGCGTGCCTTAACAGTCACTAATTTTGGTAAATCCATGGTTTTTGTGGAAGCTTGTAAGCGGAGTTGTGACTCAAAATAGTCTTAGGGGTGTCAGGGTTGAGTCAAAGCCCTCTTTTTTGTAATTGTCCATAAAATTCGGGTGTAAGCCCATGATTTTGTAATAGTGCACTTATATAAATAAGCACTCATGTAAATATGTCAAGATCATCTAATGAAATTAGGATCATCTGATGTGAAGAAGATAGATCTATTTTTGGGTTTTAAGTTCAAGTCCTAGCTGTGTGCATGGACAACCTCTACAGCTGTGTGCGCAGAGGGTTTTTTTTAAGAAAGGAACTGCAGCTAAGTGCGTAGCTTAGATATTGTAAGAAACGAACTGCAACTAAGTGCGCAGTTAGACTTGAAGGGTGGATCTACTACTAAGTGAATACATCAGAACTGTTGTTTTGTAAGAAGTGGAATAAAAGCACAGTTTTGTGGACGTAGCCCCTACACTAGGGGTGAACCATGTTATATCTTGTGTTGTGGTTCTTTTGTGTTGTTTCTGTTATGGTGTTATTTTATGCCTTGATAAGTAGATAATTGATAAAGTAAGATAACTATTAATATTAACTTCGCTGTGAATCCCCAGTTAAGGGTTAAGCAAGAAACGTCTTTTATCTAACTGCAAAGCTAATTAAGTGAATATAGAAGCTCTATTTGGTATAAATATTTGTTGTTAAGGCTAAAGGTACAGTAATATCCCTCTTCTACTTGCAGAAACCTGGTTCTGCGGCACCCCATAGCTGTTTCGGGTGAGACTGCAACCTGTTCGCAGGTTGTTGCTGAAAGAGCCAACACTGTGGGTCTCTTTGTTGGTTCGAAGTTAATGGTATAAAACTCGGGTTTTCCCTATAGCCCAACACCACCATGTGTGGATGCTTGGAGAGCCAAGTCTTCTTCCCGGTGCGGTACTGATGGATTATTATCTTATGGTTTCACTCAAGCAATTAGATCTACTTCTGTCGGTTCTATATTGTATGGTATTTTTTGGGGGGGATTTTTTTTGGGATTTTAGTGCAAGGTAAGGAAAAATTAGTGAATGTTTAAGCTAATTAAACAACATTCTGATAGACCATCAAATTCCAAGACTCCTTCGTTTTCACAAAGCAACAACCTTCTAGAAGTGTTCAAAACATAAAACCTATCGTTCAATCTTTATGTTGTGTATCACTTCATTTATTGTTGAATTTCAATTGAGTAAAAATATTGATTCTTTCTACAACTGAATGAAGCATCTACAGAAGTGTGATCATTTCACTTGATAAAATCTTCTTTCTGCGGTGCTTCCCGACTTTCTCTTTCTGTAGCGCAGAACACAGAAATTGAAAGTTACAATTTTGTAATAAAACTTTCTGTATTTTCAACTTCCTCTTTCCATAGTGCAAAATGTGGAAATTGAAAAAGTATTTGTCTCATATTTTTTATCTTACTTCCCGATTTCTGCTTTCCGCATTGCGGAATGTGGAAATCAGAACATTGATTTATTTTTTCACGTTTTTTATCCATCCGCTCTTCGTAAATAAATTTGAATAAATTACATTGTTACATAAATTTATTAATTAAAATTTGTTTTAATATTATTTGTTTAACTATCATGCATTTTAAAATTGATTTATTAAATACGCGTATATATTGAGTACAAATTGTGTATCAATCATCAACCAATTGAGTACAAATCATCAATAGTCTAACTTACAGCTTTGGAAAATTCCCTACTTCCTCCCTCTATTATTAATTAATTCAATTATTTGATAATTTTCTACAAGAATTCACTTAATAAACAATCAATTAAAGGAGGAGAGATTACCACATGTACCCAATTAGAGAGCTCATTTCTTTGAACTGTTGTTTATAGACATTGGTGGTGCATTCAAGCTGTATTATCTGAGACTGTTCTTACAGTATTAAAGCAACCACGCCATGGAAACAAAATATCTATCATGAAAATAGGGTTAAAGTTAATTAATCCCATCGATTATCCTAGCCCAACCAAGGATAAGTGCGTAGACATTGTGTGATCTCTCACGGATGTATATAAATTGCACAAAATAATCAAATAATATCACACTATTACACTCTTCAGGGTCTCATGGTTCGCACTATGATACAAGGCACAGTTCATGTTTATCTATCAGTTTATTGTGTCACTATGACTATTTCTATCATGAAAGTATTCAAGATATCGGCTCATGATTGAATATATTGTTCCCATTGAATCAATAAAAACTTATAGCTTTATCATTATAATGTATGCCATTAGAGATTCTGTTAATAAACTTGTAGCATCCTTCCCTGGTCAAGTTTAGTTACAAAAACAAAAAAAACATATGCTACAACAGCCTAGGATGAATTTGAATGAAAAATGGTTAAATGCAAATCAAACCAATACTCCAATTTCAATATTATGACATTATGACTTCAACTCTCCCAACTAAGCCCAAATCGAGAGGGGAAAGTAGACAGAATATGTGTTTAACGAAGTGCAGTTTTTGGGACTTGTTTTACATTAAAAAATCCAATAATGAGTGTAATGAAAACATTGTAAAATAATGGAAATCATGATAACAAAGGATTCTTCAACATCTCACCCAATGATGTGCATGAAATTCTATAACTTATTCAATTTTTCAGACACGCTATTTTTTTGTCATTATTTATCTGTAACAGGTGAAGTTCAAAGAGGAGCATAACCTCTCGGCTAACACAACTTAGAGGGAAACACAATGAACTCAATAACAAAATATGAATAATAATAAGGAAAATACTAGAATGTTTATTATGAAGGCCAAAGAGACTTTATAAGTTATTCCGTAAGATCCACAAAGGACTAAGTAAAGATGAGTTAATTAACCAATAGAACTAACTATTAAGTGACTTGTGTGAACATGTGTCCATTACAATAAATAGGATATGGATAATCTCTCATTCAACTCAATCCTCCATATTTATATGGAAAATGTCCTTGCTTTCTTCTTCCTAATTTAAGTTTGAAAACACTGTAGAATGATGCCAGATTTAGATGGAAAGTGTCCTTGTTTTCTTCCTCCCGAATTAAGTTTGAAAACACTGTAGAATGATGGAAGGCTTCCATGGCTTCTAAGAAGCTTCCTTAAGGATAATGCACAACGAATAATTGTTGATGTTGACAGTGGCTAGGTGGAGACACCTGGTTTCACAGTGAGTGTGGATGATACCGATAAGCTGGAGACACTTGGCTGCTTAGTGCGTTTTGTCACCTAGATGAGTAGGGTGGAGAGTCAAGACACCTAACTGCCCCATGAATGTATTGAAACCAGCTTAATATAATCCTTGTGAACAAGTGTAAGATGATCTTCTAATCATATTTGTCTTCAAATTTTATAATTGTCAGTGATGAAAATAAACTCATAGATTGTGCAATGTGTGATGAAAATGCTCTGCAAAGAGAAGCCAAGAACAAGCATGTGTGTGGTGTTGTAGAATCTACTAAAAAATAAAAATGTTGCTACTGAAAATCCTGAAAGAGTTGCTGGAGTGGCTTGTTGTTGTAGAGATGGAGAAGACCCCCCATGTGTTCAGCTACAAAGGACAACTTCGAAATCGAACCAACACATGAGTAAACTTTGAAATCGAACTAATATTCAATCACACACGCCTAGCCCAAGCACTTCCAAATGTTATTTAGAATTTTAATAACATTTATATGAGGTAAGTATAAATATTAATAGAAATGACAAAGAGGTGCAAAGGAAAATCGGGAGGGTAAAAATATTGAGTCTTTCCACAATTGAATGAGCCATCTCCAGAAGCATGAGCACTTAGTAAAATATGTTTTCCGCACTTTCGCTTTCCGCAATGCGGAACACGGAAATCAAAATTTACAAGTTCGTAATAAAAATTTATGTATTTTGGACTTCCACTTTTGGCAGTGAAGAAGGCAGAATTCAGAAAAGTCTTTGTCTCATTTTTATTATTATCTTATTTCCCGATTTCTGCTTTCCCCATTGCGGAATGCGAAAATAGGAACTTTGATTTTTTTTCACATTTTTTTCATCTTCTTTCCGTAAATACATTTGAACTAAAATACATTTTTAAATAGATTTCTTAATTAAAATGCATTTTAATATTATTTGTTTAACTATCATGCATTTTTAACTTTATTTATTAAATAAGCGTATATATTACTATAAAAATTCATGAATAATAATGAAACAAAAAACAAGTTATGAACTAAATATTTATGTTTCATCCTCTTGAACTCCCATTGGATAGAGACATGGCCGCAACCTTCCTCTAATGCTTCCAGAGCTTTCCATATACAATGACTAGACCGTCTCCAAAGACGTCGAAGAAGACAAAATTGAAATACCATCCCTTCGGGAAATTACGGAACTCTATTTTGAGAATGTACTCTAAGTTTTCAGGACTGCATATCACAACTTTGAACTAAAAATTGCATTCAAATATATGGTTGGTGTTAGAAATGCATTCAAATGAAGGTTCTATCATCCAAAGCAGATAAAATCATACCAGGACATATCCGTCATTAAAAATCAAATGCAGACTAAGTTAAAATGCTTACAAGATGAAATCGCATACAATGAATGTACCAGATTGGAATGTACCATATCTATAAAATAGAAATAGTGTTTGAACCATATACAAAGACATCTTTCCAATTGATAATAATAAAATAAAATTCATTCTAACAAATAAAAATGAAAACGCAAGCCTCATCATCATTACTATTTGGTGGCCACTGCATATCCTTGGTGGCTTGGTTGTTATCGGGGCCCCTTGCAAGATATTTGGGGATTCCACCAACTAGGCCAATGCACTTGAATTTCTAGGGGAAAGGATTATTAGGTGTTTTCTGCGTTGATAAATACACTATGTAGGAAAATGGGCCAATGATTTGTCCTAGAATCTTGTGATTCTGTTTTTGCTAAAATTCACCTTCAAATCATCTGAAATTGCAGATTTCTATTACACAAATTGATTCAACGGACTTAAAAAACATTACAACACCTAGATTATGCAATTTGAATAGTTAGGATTTGCAATTCCATGAAATTTTTCTTGTTGAATCCTAGTAGAGACTCTTCAATTTGAGGTATTGTGCAAACTTGCCAAATAGAAAGAGCCCTAATCATTGGTCCATTATCCTACTACTAGACACTCCCAACTAATATTAGCTCTTGTGCTAGTTTTTTTAATAACGATGATAATGAATCAAATCAAAACTTAACCAATAATAAATACTATAACTAGATAATTACTATAATAACTATTTTCACAGTCAATTTAATGAACTAAATTATGGTAATTTTTCCCATTTTTTAAATAAATAGAAAATAATTGTCTAACATCTATATTATAAAAAAATTCACCATTTTCTTAACAAAAAAAACAAATTCAAATCAATCTCTATAAATGTTATTAACTATAACCATGGTTCCCACATATGACAATCATATATATAAAAAAATGCATAATTAGGTATTAGGTTTATCATACATTGTAGTTATATATAAGAGTAACTAATACATAATTAGATATATATGATACAAATTAGAAAAACTAAAATATGGAAATATCCAAATGGTTGGAAACCCAACCAAAGTAAGGCACACAACAATTTAGTATGGCCGAGGTAAATGACCATGAGAAGGTAGTCACCCACATGGGTGAAACTTACAAGAGTTTGACCTCTTTGCTCTGTAATGAGTAATGTGATTTCTTGACCAGAAAAAATAGAGACAAGGTATGACTGTTATAATTTATGATATCATTCTTTTGGTTCGAAAATTGCATTCATGGATTGAATTGAATGTAATCTACGGGTGAAAGAAAAAAATAGAGATCAAGGCAGCATGATAGGATATAAGATTTGGAAAGATTTACTTTTTCGTGGTTTTGGATTTTCGATTTGGGAAATTGGGAAATAAACATTCACTCAAAAAAGATGTGGTTTTTACGATTTTCGAGATCTGGAATATCAGAAATCGAGAACCAAAATTATTAACTAGAAATGACAATTCCGATTTCTGAGATCCAAAGTATTGGAAATCGGAAATCGGGAAATAAATCTACAATTTTATCTAAAGTGAAAATTCCAGTTTTCGATACTCGGAAATCGGGAAAGTAGATAAATCATAAATTGAAAGCAATATTGCCGATATCCGATAAGCAAAAAATCGGAAATAAGAAATCGTGGAAACACCAAATGACTTTAACAAAACCAAAGTTTTCCGGTTTCCAATACCCATAGGTTAATAAATTTATCAATTTACCTTTCTAATAATATCTGGAAAAAAAAATCACTGATTTAATAAATTGATAAATTGATAAATTATTATCAATTTAACTTTCCCGAAAAGAGGAAAGGTAAATTGATAATAATTTATCAATTTCTTAAATGAGTGATTTTTTTTTCCAGATATTATTGGTCTATTTTTAAGTATTTTTATGAAGTGGTTGCTCGAAATTCAACAAAATTATGATGAAACAAATTACACTCCCATAGTTTGTCAAATTACACTCCCACGGTTTGTTATAAAACGAGTGGTATTTCTGAGTCTCATCACTTGATCATTCATGAATATTATTAAAAACTTATTTTCTATTTTTTTTTAATTTTAAATGGATTGCACTTTTATATATATTATTGGTGAGATTTAGGTCGTTCCTTTGAAACCAATTACACACCCACACTTTGTTATAAAAATGGGGGTATTTCTGAGTTTCATTGGTGATCATTCATAAATATTATTATTCCCACCAAGCAATGAATATTATAATCGCTGGGGTTTTGGTATTTGTGTCATACAAAATACATTTTTTTATGCTATAGTTTAGCTCTTTAATCAAGTGGTTTTCCAATGTTTTTGGCTATACCCCTCTTATTGTGGAAAACACTTTTTGTTTAGATATCTGACATATTTCGACAATAGAAATCTAACATATTTTGAGAACTTCAGAACTTGCAAAAATTTTGTGCAGTGCAATTGCCTGACAACCTGCTCATTCTGAGTGTAACATCACACATATTTTTATTTTTTTATTTTATAATTACCATAAGCATTTTCTGAAATACTATGAGAATAAATCTCAGAGATGCTATACTTTAAAACTCTTGAATTGAATCTAAAAAGTTTTCAATGTAATCTCCAACCTATCTTGTGATTAAAAGCCTTCATTGATAAAATGGTAATTACTCTGATTGACAGATCCAAAAAAAAATTTGAGGGTTTTGGTTGAAAAATAAGATCATAAACTGTTAACACTTATTCTAGATTTGTTAAGTGTCGTTAAAGGGTCAAGTTTCATAGTCTTACTTAGTCTTTGCGACTAATGCTTTGAACCTGTTTTTTTTTCTTTAGATGCAGGTAGATGAGATTGTACTTCAATTTTTTTGATTGAGGAACAAACCAATGCTAAAAGATATCAAGTGATAAGGTAAAAAGTGATCCACCAAGTTTTTCTTAAAGGAAAGGCCTAAACTCACTCTGGTTTTTAATTTTTAGTTTACAAACCGAAAATAAATCTAGCTTAAGCATGCAATGATTCTAATCAAACCGTAACTAAAACTTACTCTTGTTAAACTTTCCCTTTGTAATTATATAATTACATGCATTTCAGGACTCTTGATATTACCCTCAGTTTAAAACTCCAAGATGGAGAATACATTGCATTTGGCTTTAGTTATAAAAATTGATGTGACTGAACTTATAACACTTGGAACAAAAATGCATTGGAAACAAAGTATAAAGGACAATACTTAAACTCTTTCAGGTGCAGGCCATGTGATCTCATTAAAGACTCTTCTTGGCGAGAAGAAGACTGGGTACGAAACCCTATGTATTTAATATGTCTTAAAGGTTGTTCGTACTTTGATTTTAATTGGGTTCTAGTGGAGAATAAAATTCCCCTTTCTCTCGCATTGAGCCTTCAGCATTTTAAGTTTTATTGTTCCAAACTCTACAACTAGAGCTAGGGAAGCTTGCAGACTCAACCCTCAACCTCCTCTGACACCTTCACCCTTTGAACACCACCAACGATGTTTCTAGACTTTGTATAAGCAAAAGTTCGGTTGGAAATCAAAGCCCCGAGAAGGTAAAGTGTTCCAATGCACCTGGAATTTAAAACAAAAAAACCTTTTCTAGACAGAGTTTTAAAATTATTTAAATTTGTGGTTGATTGTAATTACATGTAACTTCCATATTGATACTCTGTGTCAATTTTTTCTTGGAAAATACTATTCAAGTAGACCATGTAACTGGTAACATTATGACCCTACCCTTCAAGTCTTTATGGATGAACTGGAGATGTGTTTGGGTGATTAACTCCGTAGAAAAGGGGCTTCGTCTCTACAACTAAATTCGATGTGGAATTCATCATATTTAAATCGTTTTATAACCACGAGTTGTAATATATATCTTGTGAGATTTTCATATATATTTTGAAATTTTTTTAGCTTTGTAGGGACACATGAAGGTTCTGCAAATCGTCATGTTTTAAAATTTCTCAAAATAGTTTGCTTAAAGAATCAATCGGTTGCATAAAATCGGGTATAAGACGTAATTATAATAGTTATATCGTTGAAAGGATTACTCATGAGGGTTTGTATAATATTTCTTAATTTGATCAATTAAACGATGTGTTTAACTTGTATTATATTATGTTCTTTGTTTTGTTTACTGGTATGTAAATCTTATAACACGATGAAACTGTGGTGAAAAAAAAAAGAACATACAGGGTTATTTTACCACTCTAAGAATTTAATCTACATACCCTGGAATTTCAGCCATTGAAAACCTTACCCTGAAAAGTAAAAATTTGTAGATGAGAGTCAAAGGATTTATGATAAAGTCAAACACTGTTTAGTTTAGTTGGACCTATTACGAGTGTTGAGAGGGACTCTGATAAGGATTTTATGACTCTTTATCTTAATTAAAAATTTGTTATAAAAAATAAGTGAATCTCTACATCCATTTTTTTTCTTAGTAAGAATGGATTGTAACAAAGATAGATTAGTCTCTATAGTTTTCCTTGAGTTTTGTAAAATAAGATATGTTTTTAGTTATAACTCCATTCAAGAATATATATTTATATATATAGATGACGGTAACTTTTGCTGTAAAAAAAAATGGTTTATCTTCCTCTACTTTGTTAATTAAATTATTTTTCTTTTAAGACTTAGAAGGTACTGTGACAGTAAGGTCCTGTTATTACTGCAGCCTAGGGCTATTAAGAAATGATAATAATATTCTGGAAGTAAAAAAATAAGATTACTTCTACTTGTTTACAGAAAAAATGTTGTAATAATGCCTAAGGATCTATACAATGGGTTTATTTATTATTTATTATATTTGCTTTTATTATCGTGTTTGAAACCCCAAGAGGTTTAGAGAGTTAGGGCTTTTTGTTTTTTTTATAGATTATTTTACTTGTTTTACAAGAGACAAAAAGCTTAAATATAGAAAGACTAAAGTAAAGAGAGAATTTTAAAGATAAAATTAGATCTATACTTATGTGCTTCTACTTGTTAATCGTATTCTACAATCACACTACTAAACCATAAAAAAAAATTATATTTTACATTTCTTTCTATAATAAAACATTGCGGAGACTACATTTATTTCTGCAAGAAAATAGTGCAGAGACATCACCAGTTTAATTGGAAGCCTACAATCAGTGCTAAAATTTGTTGATGATCTCGACTTGGTGATAGTTAATAATTCAGTTACTAAGAACTAAGTAAAAATACTCTTAGGAAATATAAATTAGTCTATTGTAAGTCTATTTCGTTCTGAATATTTGTAAATACTTTTCTATTGAAATTAAGAACTACAACATGAATAAAACTAATTTCCAGTCTTCTAATTTATAATAGGCTGTAAATAGAATAGTACATATTTATACTTTGTAAACATGAACCTACCTCTTTAATCGATCAATTCTAGTACTACTAATCAACCTAAATTCCATACATCCCTGTACTAGAGTACATCACTACGGTGAAAGGAAAAATACAGGAGGTAAATTGAATCCATTTATCAAACAATTTCTATACAGTTACTTAATCACTGACTCATTGAATAAACATCTATTAGCTAGAACCTCATTCAATAATAAGTATAGCCTACCAAAGCCAGAAGTAGTTTTAATAATACAATACAGATCTAGAAATTAGAACCTAGATATGTTGCAGAGAAAGGAACTAACACACAAGGGAGACTCTTTGATGCAACCTTTTCCTAAAGAAGCCAAATCACTTGCTTAGGACCACCGAGCTTGTTCACTGCACCACTAGGATGGAGATCTCTGCTACACAACAGACTTCTGCAACTCAACTCAGCCATTCACTTTAGCTATCCCCTCATCAAATTCTTTGTGTGCGTGACTTTTTAGTTTGCAACAATAACAAAGTCATTCTCTCGGAACTCAGAATGAGTGGTGAACATCCTGCTCAATTTGATGGTTTATATAAGATTTCCTAGGTCTTAGGGTCAGTTTGGAATTAATGAGCCACCCAGCTCAGTTCCCCTTCTTAGGGAACATGACCACTTTTTTTTTAGGGATTATGGTCCTGCAACAACTAGAAAGTGAATGTTGGTGCTGCCATTTGTCCATCAGCCTTTTATAGCTGCTCCTTCCTCCTAGTGGCAGTAAACTCTCATTTAACAGTCTCCCTTGAATAGGTGTCTCCATTTATTAATTAATAAAGCAAATAATTATTCAATTACAATCATCTTTGACCACTTGGTCATAATAAAAATTAACATAATGTTTTCCTGAAATAAATATTAAATATTTATTTTTCCAATTTTTGGGTATATTACAAACACCCCCCCTTAAGCTCAACATCATCCTCGATGTTGCTTAAGTTATTCTGAGTCTTCTCTGAATAGATTTGGATATGCCACCTGCATATCACTCTCCAGTTCCCAAGTTGCTTTGTCTGGACTGAGGAGTTTCCACTGCACCTTTACCTGTCCGATGGTGCGATTCCAGAGAAAAAAATTTCTCCTGTCGAGAATACAATCCGGTTCCACCAGAAAATATCCTTATGGTTCTACCTGAATCAAATTCCAATCAATCACATGGGTAGAATCATGTATATATATATTTTAAATCAAAATGTGAAAAACATTGTGTATCCTAAGATTAGGTGGCAAAGCTAATAGATAAGCCATTGGAACCACTCTTTCCAATATCTCGAATGGTCTGCAATACCTGGGTGCTAATTTAGCACATCTCCATAATTTAAAGGAGATTTTTCTTGGTTTAACCTTAACAAACACATGCTCACCAACTTGAAACTCCTTCAGTGTTCTCTTAAGATCAGCATGACTTTTCTGCCTATCTTGGGCAGTTTTCAAGTTTCCTTGTACTTGTTTCACTGTTAGTTCCAATACTTTTAACATGTCAGGTCCTAACATCAATCGATCTAAGCTTTGCTGAAGCCTGATAATGGTTATTGTAAGCAAATTCAAATAAATGCAAAAGGTCTTCCCACTTCTTAGGATAATCACTAACATCCATTCGCAGCATATCTTCTAGTACTTGATTAACTCTTTCTGTTTTTCCATCCATTTGCGAATGATAGGAAGTACTGAAATTTAGTTTAGTGTCTAATCCGTTGAATAAATTTTCCCAGAAATTGCTTGTAAATTTAGGATCTTGGTCAGAAATAATTACCTTTGGAATACCATGTAGATGAAAATTTTCTTTCATAAAATATCAGCTATATTTATAGCTGAATGAGTTGTTTTCACAGGGATAAAGTGTGTTTCTTTACTTAACTTATCTACCACTACCATTATGGAATCATTTTGTTTCTGATTTTTTGGTAAATGAGTTACAAAGTCAAGACTAATGACTTCCCACTTCCAACTTGGTATGGGTAATCACTGTAGCAGGCTTGTTGGGTGTTGATGTTCAACATTAACCTGCTGACACTCAATACACCTAGCTAAGAATTGAGCAACCTTGTTTTTCATGTTAGGCCAAAATTATTCTTTTCTTAACATAGTTATCATCTTCTGATACCTTGGATGTCCAGAATAAGAGATTTTATGAAATTCATTTAAAATAAGCAACTTAACTTCAGGTATATTTGGTACATACAGTCTGTTTTTAAACAATAATAAACCTTTTTCATTAAAACCGTAATCTGTAACTATATTTTCAGATGTTTTCTGAATTACCCTTTCTTTTAAATCCTAATATTTTGGGTCCCATTTTATACCTTCTTCCAATATATCTTCTAAATCAGTTTTATAACTATTGATGGCAGCCACAAAACTTGTTACAGGATTTCTTCTCAAGGCATCAGCCACATTTTTTTCCTTCCCTTTAATATGCTTGATCTCAAAATCATATTCACTAAGGAAAGCTAGCCGTCTAGCTTGCCTTGCATTTAGATTTTGCTGATCAAATAAATACTTTAGACTTATGTTATCACACATTAGCAGAAATATTTTACCTATTAGGTGATGACGCCACATTTTTAAAGTGTGAATTATTGCAGCCAGCTCTAAATCATAAGTTGCATAGTTCTTTTCATGAATTTTTAATTTTCTTGATCCATATGCACTTGCATGACCTTCTTGAGTCAGCACCCCACCTAAGCCTTCGTTGCATGCATCAGTGCATATGATGAAGTCTTTGTTTGGGTCTTATATTTTCAGGATGGGTGTCGTAGTTAATAATGTTTTTAGTTTATTAAAACTATCTTCGCACTTCTAATCCCAAATAAATTTCTTACCCTTCTTCTGTAATGAAGTTGTGAGGTTTGCAATTCTTGAAAACACTTCAATAAATTTTTTGTAGTATCATGTTATTCCCATTAAGGATCGTACATCAGTTATGGCCTTAGGGATGGGCCAATCAATAATAGCTTTTATTTTTATCTGGGTCCACTGATATCCCCTCTTTGGATATTACGTGTCCCAAATATTGTATTTTATCCTTGTAAAAGTCACATTTACCAAATTTAGCATATAACTGATGTTCTCTTACTACTTATAAAATTGTTTTTAAGTGTTCATCATGCTCTTGTTTAGTATTAGAATAAATTAGTATGTCGTCTAAAAGACTACTACAAATCTGTCTAAATACTTACTTAGGACATTATTCATTAAACACATAAAGGTTGCCGATGCATTTGTTAGCCCGAAGGGCATAACTACGAATTCATAGTGTCTGCACCTCGTCCTGAAAGAATTTTTAAATATGTCTTCATCTTTAATTCTATCTTGGTGATAATCAGACCTTAAGTTGATTTTAGAGAATACCGTTGCTCCACGTATCTGATCAAATAGATTGTCAATGCAAGTCAAAGGATATCTATTTTTAGTCGTAATTTTATTAAGTTATCGGTAGTCTATGCATAAGCGTAGAGTAGCATCCTTCTTTTTAACAAAAAGGATCGGTGCTCCCCAGGGGAATACACTTGGTATTATGTAATGTTTATCTATTAACTCTTGCAGTTGTAATTTAAGCTCATTCAACTCTAAAATGTTCATTCGCTAGGGATCTTTCGAGTTAGGTACCGCTCCGGGCACTAGTTCAATTGTAAAATCCAAATCTCATTTAGGAGGTAATGCTGGAATTTCTTCCGGGAATACATCCACAAAATCCTTCAAGATCGGGATATCTCTGAGTCCCATTTTATTCTCATTATTACCTTGTTCATTATTTATAACATGCACAACAAAAACTTTACAGCCTTTCCTTAGACAAATTTCAACCTTATAGATACTTTTCTAGGAATTCCTGCAATAGTAGTTCTTTCTCCTTCCTTATTTAAACAAGTAAAAGTATTATGAAAGCAATTTAAAATTACCCTGTGTTTCTCAATCCAATCCATTCCTTTGATAATACCGTAAGATCCTAGAGGTAATACATTTAATTTTACCTGAGTTTCAAACTGATCCATCATCAATTCACAATTTTTAATATAGTTTACTACTTTTCGTTTTGTTATTGTGGCTAGCTGGACTAGCGATGATTTATCAAATTTCCTTGAAGGTAATTTACACTTTTCCACTATGCTAGGAGATATATAACTAAGACTAGCACTTGAATCAATTAATATGGAAACAAAGAAATTTTGGATCATACCTTGCACTTCTACCATAGAAGTCTGGTGGTTTGCCTGTCAGTTTTCCAGTGCTGCATTGATTCTATGCATTTCGTTGGCTACATCCCCAACTGTTTCTGCTTCCTATACAGTGTGTATATTTCTGGTGTTTCCCTTCTGATTTGGACAATATTTGGCATAGTGTGGTCCTTGAAATTCCCAACATTTGGCAGGTTCTCGTTGTTCAGTGTTTCTAACAAAATTGTTAGAAAAATCCCTGCCCTTTGATGTTGTAGTATTCAGAGGTATCTTATTCTTAAAATCAGTCTTCTGGTATTTATTTTTGGAAACGTTTTGGGTCTTACTACCAAAACTCTTGTTTGACTTGAATCATCTACTTCTTTGATCAAATTGACTAGTCTTTTTGGTTTTCCAACTTGGTATACTTTCTCTTTTCTTGGCTTGTTCATAACAGAATTCTTCCTTCCTCGTAGCTTCCTCCAAGGTTTTTGGATTGTCAAACTCAATCCGATCCTTGAAACTAGCAGGTAAACAACTTACAAATCGTTGAATTTTTGGCTTTTCATCTATTATTTATGGTACGTACCTCAATAGACTTAAGAACTTGCTGCTTAGTTCGTTCATAGACATGGAACCAAGTTTTAATTCATAAAATTCCTTGGCCCTATCCTCATAATATTGTTCGAACAAAAACCTTCTGTTGAAGTATTTCTTAAAAACCCTCCAAGTCAAGTACTTCTCCTTTAGATTTTTGACCCTCTTAATATCTTGCCACCATATGTCATCCTTCCCGGTCAAGTTGTAAATATCCATTTTGGCCTTTAATCTGTCAGAGTAATTATAGATTTGGAAATATTTCTTGATGCCCGACAGCCAGGCTTCTGCTTCCTCTCCTTTCTTTGCTTCTCCATTAAACATGGGAGGTTTTATTTTCTTGAACTCTCCAAATATCTCCTCGTAGGGTTTATATTTATTTTTCCTGGGTTTTCGATCACTATCACTGCTATCACTTATGTACCTATATCTTTCCCTACATGACCTTGGTCTAATCTTTGAGGAAGATTCACTAGCAGGATACTTTCCCCTTTTCCCATTAGGTTTATAGGACATGTCAGATTCAGTTTCAATAACATTCCTTTTATCTTTCTCTTGTTTATTCATTTTATCCAAGAGATATTAATTTAATTTTAAAATTATTTGGTTATCATGTCTCACATTTTGTAGTTCATCCTTCAAATCTCTGACTGTCCGTAATAATTCAAGATTATTCAAATCTACGTCCAAATTTTCAAGATTGATGTGTTGAGAGCCATTCTCAGCAGAAGCTTCTGCATTCTCCATTTTCTGCAAAACAAGTTTTTATATTTCTAGATAGAAATAAATAACAAGAAAATAAAATAAAGTTGGTACACTATTTTTCCCTTATAAGGGAGTGAGCTTGTCAGGCCTAATGTTGAAACCTCACTCTGATACCAATTGTAACATCACACATTTTATTTTATTTTAATTACCATAAGCATTTTATGAAATACTATGAGAATAAATCTCAGAGATGTTATACTTTAAAACTCTTGAATNAAAAAAAAATTGAGGGTTTTGGTTGAAAAATAAGATCATAAACTATTAACACTTATTCTAGATTTTTGAAGTGTTGTTAAAGGGTCATGTTTCATAGTCTTACTTAGTCTTTGCAACTAATGCTTTGAACCTGTTTTTTTTCTTTAGATGTAGGTAGATGAGATCGTACTTCAATTTTTTTGGTTGAGGAACAAACCAATGCTAAAAGACATCAAGTGATAAGATAAAAAGTGATCCACCAAGTTTTTCTTAAAGGAAAGGCCTAAACTCATCCTAGTTTTTAATCTTTAGTTTATAAACTGAAAATGAATCTACCTTAAGCATGCAATGGTTCTAATCAAACCGTAACTAAAACTTACGCTTGTTAAACTTTCTCTTTGTAATTATATAATCACATGCATTTCAGTACTCTTGATATTACCCTAAGTTTAAAACTCCAAGATGGAGAATACATTGCATTCAGCTTTAGTTAAAAAAATTGATGTGACTGAACTTATAACACTTGGAACAAAAATGCATTCAAGAAACAAAGTATAAAGGACAAGACTTAAACTCTTTCAGGTGCAGGCCATGTGATCTCATTAAAGACTCTTCTTGGCGAGTAGAAGACTGGGTATGAAACCCTCGTATTTAATATGTCTTAAAGGTTGTTCATACTTTGATTTTCATTGGGTTCTGGTGGAGACTAAAATTCCCCTTTCTCTCGCATTGCGCCTTCAAAATTTAAAGTTTTATTATTCCAAACTCTGCAACTAGAGCTGGGCAAGCTCGCAGACTCGACCCTCGACCTCCTCTAACACCTTCTCCCTTTGAACATTTCCAACGATGTTGCCAGAATTTGTATAAGGAAAAATTCAGTTCAAAGTCAAAGCCCCGAGAAGGTAAAGTGTTCCAATACACCTGTAATTAAAAAAAATTACCTTTTCTACATAGAGTTTTAAAATGATTTAAATTCATGGTTGATTGTAATTACAGGTAACTTCCAACTAAATTCGATGTGGAATTCATCATATCTAAATTTTTTTATAACCATGAGTTGTAATATATATCTTGTGAGATTTTAATATATATTTTGAATTTTTTTTAGTTTTGTAGGGACAAATGAAGGTTCTGCAAATCGTCATGTTTTAAATTTCTCAAAATTGTTTGCTTATTAAACGATGTGTTTAACTTGTATTATATTATGTTCTTTGTTTTGTTTACTGGTATGTAAATCTTTTAAAACGGTGAAACCGTGGTGAAAAAAAAAGAACATAGAGGGTTATTTTACCGTTCTATGAATTTAATCTACATACCCTGGAATTTCAGTCGTTGAAAACCTTACCCTAAAAAGTAAAAATTTGTAGATGAGAGTTAAAGGATTTCTGATAAAGTCAAACACTGTTTAATTTAGTTGGACCTATTATGAGTTTTGAGAAGGAATTTGATAAGGATTTTATTACTCTTTATCTTAATTAAAAATTTGTTATAAAAAAAAAAGTGAATCTCTACATCCATTTTTTTTTCTTCTTAGTAAGAATGGATTGTAAAGAAGATAGATTAGTCTATATCATTTTCCTTATGTTCTGTAAAATAAGATATGTTTTTAGTTATAACTCCATTCAAGAATATATATTTATATATATAGATGACGGTAACTTTTGCTGTAAAAAAAAATAGTTTATCTTCCTCTACTTTGTTAATTAAATTATTTTTCTTTTAAGACTTTAGAAGGTACTATGACAGTAAGGTCCTGTTATTACTACAACCTAGGGTTATTAAGAAATGATAATAATATTCTGGAAGTAAAAAAATAAGATTACTTGTACTTGTTTACAGAAAAAATGTTGTAATAATGCCTGGGGATCTATACAATGGGTTTATTTTTTATTTATTATATTTGCTTTTATTATCGTGCTTGAAACCCCAAGAGGTTTAGAGAGTTAGGGTTTTTTGTTTTTGTTTTTAGATTATTTTACTTGTTTTACAAGAGACAGAAAGCTTAAATATAGAAAGACTAAAGTAAACAGATAATTTTAAAGATAAAATTAGATCTATACTTATGTGCTTATACTTGTTAATCATATTCTACAATCTCACTACTAAACCATAAAAAAAAATTATATTTTACATTTCTTTCTATAATAAAACATTGCGGAGACTACATTTCTTTCTGCAAGAAAATAGTGCAGAGACATCACCAGTTTAATTGGAAGCCTACAATCAGTGCTAAAATTTGTCGATGATCTCGACTTGGTGATAGTTAATAATTCAGTTATTAAGAACTAAGTAAAAATACTCTTAGGAAATATAAATTAGTCTACTGTAATTCTATTTCGTTCTAAATATTTGTAAATACTTTTCTATTGAAATTAAGAACTACAACATGAATAAAACTAATTTCCAGTCTTCTAATTTATAATAGATTGTAAACAGAATAGAACATCTTTATACTCTGTAAACATGAACCTACCTCTTTAATCGATCAATTCTAGTACTACTAATCAACCTAAATTCCATACTTTCATGTACTAGAGTACATCACTACGGTGAAAGGAAAAATACAGGAGGTAAATTGAATCCATTTATCAAACAATTTCTATACAGATACTTAATCACTGACTCATTGAATAAACATATTAGCTAGAACCTCATTCGATAATAATTATAGTCTTCCCAAGTTAGAAGTAGTTTTAATAATAAAATACAGATCTGGAATTTAGAACCTGGATATGTTGCAGAGAAAGGAACTAACACCTAAGGGAGCCTCTTCCACCCAAACTTTCCCTGAAGCAGTAAAATCACTTGCTTAGGACCCCCGAGATTGTTCATTGCACCACTAGGATAGAGATCTCTACTACAGATCAGACTTCTACAACTCAACTCAACAATTCACTTTAGCTATCACCTCATCAAATTCTTTGTGTGCCTGACTTTTCATTTTGTAGCAATCACAAAGTCATTCTCTCAAAACTCAGAATGAGTCGTGAGCCTCCTGCTCAATTTGATGGTTTATATAAGATTGCCTAGGTCTTAGGGTCAGTTTGGAATTAATGAGCCACCCAGATTAGTTCCCCCTCTCAGGGAACATGACCACCTCTTTTTTAGGGATTATGCTCCTGCAATAGCTAGAAAGTGAATGTTGGTGCTACCATTTTTCCATCAGCCTTTTACAGCTGATCCTTCCTCCTAATGGAAGTGAAATATCATTTAACAGTCTCCCTTGAATAGGTGTCTCCATTTATTAATTAATAAAACAAATAATTCTTCAATTACAGTCATCTTTGACCACCTGGTCAAAATAAAATTTAACATAATGTTTTGCTGAAATAAATATTAAATATTTATTTTTCTAGTTTTTGGGTATGTTACGAACACCCCCTCCTTAATCTCAACATTGTCCTCGATGTTGCTTAAGTTATTATGAGTCTTCTCTGAATAGAGTTGGATATGCCACCTGCATATCCATATCTAGTTCCCAACTCGCTTCATCTAGACTGAGGTGTTTCCACTACACCTTTACCTATCCAATCGTGTGATTCCAGAGAAAACTTTCCCTCCTATCGAGAATACAATCCGGTTCCATCGAAAAATCTCCTTCTTTTTCTACCTAAATCAAATTTCAGTCAATCACATGAGTAGCATCATGTATATATTTTTTTTAAATCAAAATGTGAAAAAACATTGTGTATCCTAAGATTAGGTGGCAAAGCTAACTGATAAGTCACTGGACCCACTCTTGCCAATATCTCGAATGGTATGCAATACCTAGGTGATAATTTACCACAAATCCCTAATTTAAAGGAGATTTTTCTTGGTTTAACCTTAACAAACACATGCTCACCGACTTAAAACTTCTTCGGTGTTCTCTTAAAATCAGCATGAGTTTTATTCCTGTCTTGGGCAGTTTTCAAGTTGCCTTGTACTTGTTTCACTATTAGTTCCAATGCTCTTAACATGTCAGGTATTAAAATCAATCGATGTACTAGATTACTCCATGTAATTGGAGTGTTACACTTTCTACCATAAATAATTTCAAAAGGACTAAGCTTTGTTGAAGCCTGATAATGGTTATTGTAAGCAAATTCAACTAAATGCAAAAAGTATTTCCACTTCTTAGGATAATCACTAACATACATTCGCAACATATATTCTAGTACTTTATCAACTCTTTATGTTTGTCCATCCATTTGTGGATGATAGGAAGTACTGAAATTTAGTTTAGTGTCTAATCCCTTGAATAAATTTTTCCAGAAATTGCCTGTAAATTTAAGATCTCAGTAAGAAACATTAGAGGAAATTTCAATTTAAAATGGGCCTTCCAAATATAATACAAATTCCATGTCATCATGTATTAGCCAATCAAAATTCTTTAAAATTCAAAAAGGGATCACCTCTTAACCAAATTTTTATTATATAATTTAGGGGATAGATATCATAAAAAAGCTATTTTTTTGTTCGTATTTTCGACATATCTCCCTGTGTTTTTACTCAAATTTCGACTGGGAGAGCTCATTGGATGCAGAATTAAATTCCGCATCCAACAAGTACCCACTTTGCATACTTTTGACAGACCCCACTACCCCAAAAACAAGAAATACCTGAAAAAATGTGATGATGATGCCATCATCACATTTTTTTCAAGTATTTCTTTGTCATAACTCCAAAATTTCATAAAAATTTAAAAATTTAAAAATAACATAAAATGTTTAAATACGTAGTTTACTAACTGCTTGTGATTAGTGAAAAATGAAACAGTTTAACAATTAGTATTAATTAGTTTCATATTACAATAACTAATACAACTTTCATTTTCATAAGGTATACAATCTAATGACCTACATCCAAATTTCTTTTAGCTTTACTAATAATTTTTACTTTTTTTGCAAGTAGGTGAAATCTATCTTTGAAAACTTGGGTTTACTTAGTATTACGCTAACACAAATGGACTGTTGGTTCTTATAGGTTCAATAGGTAACGATCGATCAAGTAGGAATTTAATTCATAAGGTAGCAAGAAGTATTTCTGTTGCATGTTAATATGCTAGTAAATAAACTGATTATTTAAAAGCAAGCTCTCATGAGGTAAAGTAATTGTCTTCCATAGTTTTTGTTTCTAAAACAACATTCAATGTTTAGTGATAAAGATTGTTAACTTTATCATACTTAGCTAAACAAAAGATATTTACTGTGAGCTTAGAGCTCAAGTTCTTCGTCATACAATTACTTCTACTTGAACATGCTTATAATGCTAATGTTATATTTAAATGTACTGTCTTTTATTCATGAAAGTACTTCTATCAATCTCAAAGGTAAAGACTTCCAATAGAGTACATGTTTCTATTTTGTCTCTATCTTACTGGCCACAGACATTATTAACCTGTTGTTTGTATGTACATATGCTAAACATCAAGTTATAAACTTCAGTACTTAAATTATCTCCTTGCTACATGTATTATTGTAACAACATACAATACCACATTATTTTATACTGTACCAATCTAATTGTCACTTGCATCTTGTAGAGATCTGTTGGAGACATTTACCACCATACACACTCATTTTGGTCGAATTGGCCTAGTTAAACCACTATCCTAAGTATTATTGACATTAATTGACATCAGTGGAGCATTAAATGTCGTCATCTAGTCTCACCCACGCCTACCTTCAGTCAAGGAGGCTAACTTAACCTTCTCCTACATTCGGGGAGGCTAACTAGAGCACTCCGGGGGTGATCTGAGTGATATTAATGCACCTAACTGCTAACTAGTGGTTACAATTAGTTAAACAAGTCAGTTAAGGCACCTCCTCTCATTAAATATATTATTTAATTATTATTTAATGAACTGGAGTCAACAAGGGTGCCTCCAACCACTTCTGATGTGCAGTTCAACTTCAGTTGACCTCATCGAGGTTCATTGGAGTCAGTGTAGCGCTACATATTGATGGTTGGTGAGATGTGACATGTGTCTAATCTCTTTCAGTTGAGACTCAGTCATTTATTGCACTCCGGCTTCAGTTAGGGTTCAGTTGATTCAATTAGGTTTTTGATCGGTGGTTAACTAGAGTGTTGACATGGCTTACATTCATTTAAGCTAGACTCACTCATTCAATTCGAATGACCTCCTTAGGGATTCAAATTGTCTCTCATTCATGCTTGTAGCATGACATTGTAATTGTATTTTCATTCTTTATTGAATATACAGAGCGGGTACTCATTCCATATTCCGATTTACACCATTTCATGAGTTATTTGTTAATTAATCTGTGATGAGATTGATGCTTTGTTCCTAGATCAATAGATGAGATTAATATCATATCAGATCTCACGGCAGGATGAAGATCTATCTCTCAAAAACAAGATTTTTGACAGATTTCTACATGAAAATAGAGCAATATCTCAAAAATCCAGCACTGCACCAAAAGCCAAGGCTTACCACTTAATACCCCAAGTAAAGAACTTGTTGATCAAGCTTGCTTCATCAACTATGCTGGGTGTGATGAAATCCTAGAATGTGTAGGCTTTCCAACCTTACAGTGCCCCTTTTGTTGTGATTTGCAGGTTTTAATGGGTACAACTTCGAATGGACTCATCAGTCCCTCTTCTCACCCCATTCACAAGCTATTCAGAATGGAAGTTGAAGATGATTGCATCTCTAAAGAGACGAGGTATCTATGAGGTGTCTATTGGAATTGAAAAAGAGTCTTATGAGAATGAGAATGACTGGCTAAATGACAGTGATAGATATTTTGGAGCAATATGTCTGGCCCTTTCTCCTAGCTTGTGCTACCTTATTGGTTCTGCTAAATACCCAAAGGATCTCTAGACAAAATTGGACAGAACCTTTGGCAAGCAAAATGAGGATCATAATAGCACTTTGGAGATCACATCCAACACCACAAGAGTTCCTTACTCAAAATTCTCATCCTCTACTCTCTCTGATGAATTTGTTCAAGATGAAGAAGAAGCAGAATCTTCTACACAGTCAATTCAAATTGAAGAAAGTCTCCATGCAGTGACTCCTTCTCCTGATGCTCCAGAAGTTCATGAGATCTCTGATATCTCATCTCCTCATATTTTTGAAATAGAAGAATACATTTGAATCTCTGATATTGAAGAAAAATACTACTGCACTTCCATGCAAACATTCACCAGTGATTTTCCTTTGAATTCTGTGCAAAATTTACTAGTAATTGCTTCCGAAAGTGAAGAGAAATTTGATTTTTCTTCCTCTAATGTTGCTGCCGATGTGCAAATATGTAATATCTTGGATATTTTGGAAAAAATATCAAATTACAAGAGTGATCAATTCGCTCCCCATGATCTAGATCTTCCAGCAAATTCCTGCAGGATTGCATGCACCAAAATTCAGAATTTTGAAGAAAAAGACAACTGTGCATCCACCGTCTCGGTTGACCATACTTTTGGATCTGATATGAACCTTATTGGATTTGATATGATCTTATTTGGATATAATCTGATATTTCTTGGTTCAAATTTCAGGTTCATAAACCTTCAATGGTGTGAAGAAACAAGTACTGCAAGTCATATTTCTTAGTTGTTGTCATCAATGGTGTGAAGAAACAAGCACTGCAAGTCTCCTACAAAACTACTGCTGGGGATTTGATTTCATTTCATAGTTTTGGATCTGTTGTGAACTTATTTAAATCTGATTTAATTTCTGATATGATATTATTTGGTTCATATTTTAAATTCCAAAATCTTTCAGTCATGCTTGTAGCTGATCTCACCAATTCTGGTGTGAAAAATCAAGTACCGCGATTCTTCTTCAAATTTGCTACTCGGGATTTGGTGTTAGTTTCCTATTATGAGGTTTCAGACATTTTATTTTTTGAATAATTAGCTATTTCTGAAGCTATATCAGATTACGGATCTCAATCATTCACTCTCCACAGTCCCAGGGCTTCTCTACCTTTGGTCACATGCTCATCTCCTCACAGAACTAGTAAAGAGGAAGACATTCTGCATCCGCTTGGACACTTGCTCCTAATATTTGGGGCTGAATTTAACACTAATGGTTTTCTGTTCAAGGATGCAACATATCAGTTTCTTGAGTGTTCCACACATGGTTCGGATCCTCAAGAACTTTTTCTCTCTCTTCAGATGATTTCAGCTGCTCTACATGGGTCCAGTTTTCACCGTGCAGCTGTTTATATTTTTTATTCAATTGAGTGCATTGTTCTTCTTCCAAAGTGGAATATTCCTCTAGACATATTCATTTAGTTTGGATTTAGAGGTTCACATGCATAGTCTCAGGATACTGCTGCATAGAAGAACCAATTCTTGATTTACTGCTTAGTTTGAGGGGGGGTATTTTTCCCATGAGGTTTTCCCCGTTTCCTTGTCTATATTAGGCCATTACTTTATTGTACAGGGTGACCTATGGCCTTTGTTGCTGGGACCCTAGAATTTTTATGCATTTATGTTTTCTAACTCCTCCTGAGTATAGCTTAAGGGGGGTTGTTGGAGACATTTACCACCATACACACTCTTTTTGGTCAAATTGGCCTAGTTAAACCGCTATCCTGAGTATTATTGACATTAATTGACATCATTGGAGCATTAAATGTCATCATCTAGTCCCACCCATGCCTACCTTCAGTCAAGGAGGCTAACTTAGCATTCTCCTACATTCAAGGAGGATAACTAGAGCACTTTGGCGGTGATTCGAGTAATATTAATGCACCTAACTGCTAACTGGTGGTTACAATCAGTTAAATAAGTTAGTTAAGGCACCTCCTCTCATTAAATATATTATTTAATTATTATTTAATGAACTGGAGTCAACAGGGGTGCCTCCAACCACTTCTGATGTGCAGTTCAACTTCAGTTAACCTCATCGGGGTTCATTGGAGTCAGTGTAGCACTACCTCTTGATGGTTGGTGAGCTATGACATGTGTCTGATCTCTTTTAGTTGAGACTCAGTCATTTATTGCACTCCAGCTTCAGTTAGGGTTCAGTTGATTCAATTAGGGTTTTGATCAGTGGTTAACTAGAGTGTTGACATGGCTTACATTCAGTTAAGCTAGACTCACTCATTCAATTCGAATGACCTCCTTAGGGATTCGAATTGTCTCTCATTCATGCTTGTAGCATGACATTGTAATTGTATTTTTCATTCTTTATTGAATATACAGAGTGGCTACTCATTGCGTATTTCAATTTACACCATTTCATGAGTTATTTGTTAATTAATCTTTGATGAGATTGATGCTTTGTTCCTAGATCAATAGACAATATTAATAAGATCTTACTATCTGAAAATTTCCATGACATTATAAGTTTGGTTCTTTTAACTAGATACATCATCCTAAGATCGAATACTACCTACCACCACTTTTATAAAATTTAAATCATAGGTAAATACCTTATCAGTGTTATTTCTATAATTCATAAACCTTGTACATGGTTTACACCATAGTAAAATTACTATTATCATGTTGCCTCACTCATAATAAGTTGTAGTTTATAATAACTACTATGGTATATTTTACTACCTAGAACTTCTAATCTAAGGTCCATCTCAAGTGAAACATTATATCAAAGGCTCCTATACTATGCTAGAACCAAATAAGCACAATTGACTTTGTAAATAATGATAAGATTCATTATTATTGTCATTGGCAGGTTGAGCATAGAAAACATTATTTGTAAAAGTTTGTACTAAGGTCAAGCCTCGTGGTTGTTTATTTGACATGGTTTAAAACACCTTACTCTATAGTCAAATGACATATATTAGTTATTAGCAATTAAAACTAACCTTAATCCATCGATTGCCAATAGTATAGTTGAACTTCACATAATATGTAAATATTTTAAAGTCATTTTGCATGCAATTTACTATCTAGAAATGTGTAAACTATGGTCAACGTTATAAAATCATTGTTAACAAATAACTCAAACCTCAATACTTATTGATTACAATTATATAGTGTATGTTTTCATTAGCAAATATATAAATGTACATTCCATAGTCGATTACATAATTGGTTTATTTATCATTGCAATAAAAAATTGATAATTGGAACACAGATTGACTATAGAAAAGACCCTTACGTGGTTGAAAGATTTGGAGGGCACGTCGTTTTCTCTCGTCCATGCATTGGTGACTTAAAAGACTAGAAAACCCTATTCACCTATCAATTTTACTCCGAGGGTTTCGCTGGCCTACGGGCTGATTTGTGTGGTTTCCTTGGCGTCCATGAGAGTCTGTTCCTCTGCTTGCTTGCTCCGTAGCTTGTGTTTGTTGCTACTGTAGTCTCATTTCTCAGTATTAGGTTGCAAATCTTCGTGGTTGTGAACCTTACTACGTGAGTGGTTATTTGTTTTTGTATTTGGCTCTCGACCTGTCCATGGTTTCAGTTCTGTCTTGCTTGTAGCTCGTCACAGCCTCTGGAGTTATGCTTATTAACACTGTCTCCAATCTAGGGTTGGTGTAGGGGTTGATTACTCCTCTATGTAATTTGGTAAAGCTGGTGACAGCGTCTTCGCTACTCGAAATCTCTTCTACTTACAGGTAAAGACAACTCAGTTTTAATATGGAAACTCTTTGTCAATTTAATAATATAGTTAGGGTTTTAAGTTTAGAAGATGAGCTTTGTGCTAACGTTCGGTAATGTGCTCGTTAGAGTAACCCATGATAGCTCCAATCTTCAGTGGAATGAATACAACAGCCAGCTTCAAAGGACTTGTGGTCCCAACCGGTAAGCCCTGATTCAAATATGGGTTTTTCCCTACTTGCAATGAGGGTTGTTGAAGGAGAAACATGGTGTTTGGAATTCTATTTCGGTTTCTTCATTAGTTAAGAGGTTTTATCATGTTTCTTTCCAGTTTTTATTTAGAAACGCTTGCTATTATGTTGTGTAATACCATCCCTTGATCCGTGATATGTATTTTTGTTAAGTCTTAGCCTTATGGCTCGACAATGTAATACAGTTGGTTTTTAATTAAATGAAAAGACTACTTCAATCTTGGAGCTCTATCTCATTTTTGCAGTGATTTGTTAACCTGTAATTAATGTGTTATTTTACTATTTTAAAAGGTTTATTTTCAAAAAAAGACTGTAAACAGTCTAAAGCATGGATTTTAGCCTTCCTGTTAAGTTTGCTTACACAGTTAAAAAAAATGAAAAAGGTTAAAACTTAAATAGATTAATTTATAATTGGATAAATTAGTTGTTAGGGTTTTGACCCTCAAGTTTTACTTTCAGAGGTTATAAGTCTGTTTGTAAAACAATAATTAGCTCCTACGTATGCAATTCTTAGTTTCCTTTAATGTATATTTTTACATTTAGTTTTATTTACTATTCTGTAACTTAGAATTATTCAGAACTCTGTAAATAATATAAGGTTAACTCTGGAAATCGGTTTATTTTTCATAAATAAAGGGTTTATAAACATAACCCTAATCTGGTTTTTATTAAGTAATAGTTTAAGATTTAGTTAATAGTTTAAAAGATATAATGTGTGGTTAATAACTTGTTTATATACTTAGCTTTTATCTTCTATAAACGTTTATTTGTATTAGTATACTATTACTGTAACTCTAGTCTAGTTTACTATTTCTTTTCCTACATTTTTATTTAGTTACATTAAGTAAAACAGTAAACACAAACAAACCCTAACACTGCTTTTTCATTGTATTCTAAACATTTGAAAATAAAAATTTTACTCTGCTATCTACAGATATAAATTCATATCTACTATTTTCATTCTCTTAAAAATTCTTTCATCTACTTTAAGCATTCTTACTATGCTAGAGTATGACCTGGTTTTTAGGTGTGGAAAAACACAGTTTAGAAATTTATTTTCATTCTAATTCACTATTCTATAAACCAATTTTATTTCTATAAAAATATAATAAGAATACTAAATATATGTTAGAATAATCAAACCCATAGTATTACCCACTTAGACATTAATTCATTTATTTTTGTCTTATTTGCCTAGTTCATGAGTCCCACCATGTGCAAGTTGCTAATTGCCTATCCATAGAGGTCAAACTTTCCATCTTTGACTCAGGTAGCGTTGGGAAAGCCTTAGGAATCAAATATACTTTATTCCTGGCCTCGTAGGCACCCTTCTACTTTTTTTTCTTTATTGACTGCTTTTTCAGTGTTTTAAGGCACATAGGAAAGCAAGACTAGGTGAGGTGAAATTGTTTTTTGCCCCTTTCATCCTCCACTCTTTCCTCCATGAAAAAGCATGTATGAGATTCCATTTCACCACTCATTATATTTCCCATGCACCCTTTCCAATTCATGAGCCTCATGACATATTTGGGATCAGCTTTTTACACCTATGGGGGATTTGCCTATTTTGGGTAAGCCTGCTTTATGCTAGTTTTGGATGCCTCCTTATGCATTCGATCTCTTTATGTATTCTATATATTCAGCAACCTATGTTATTACAGGGTTGGCTATTTTACACTAATTTAATATAATTTTGTGTTACAGCTCCATTTTCAGTCTCCATTGTTGACAATTTTGCATGATCAATTGTAATTTGTTGTGAGTGAAATTAATCTATTGCTGGTCAGAATTTCTACATCGTATCAGATCCATTGTAGGTTGTTACTCTCCTTCAAAAATTGTTTTGTAGGTTCGACATCAAGACTAGGAGCCTTCTACTAACTGCCGAGACATATTTTCTAAAGCTATGGATTCACAGAAAACTATCTTGACTCCCTTCAACTATTTTGAATGGAAAGAAGAGATGGAGATCTTGTTGAGAGAAAAAGGCCTCTACAGGGTGAATATGGCTATAGAAGAAGAGCCCAATGCATCTGCAGAGAAGATCAAATGGCACAATCGGAGAGATGAGGCCTATGGCCTCCTATGTCTCAGTATTTCCCAAGACCTCATTTTCCATCTCGATGGATTAACTTCACCGGATGAAGTATGGGAGAAGATTTATGATCTTTTTGGAAAGACAGATGAGATGAGGGGACATCGTATCGAGAATGAGCTGATTTCTCTGAGTCCCAGTAGCTTTGAATCCCTGCAGCTATATTTCTCCAAGTTCAAAGCACTAGTTTTGCAGCTGAAGCAGTGTGGTATCGAAAAGAAAGATGATTAGCTCGTATTGGCCATCCTCTCGAAGCTAGGACCTGACTAATCAGTCTTTGTTTCAACCTTCTATGCCACAAAACTCACAGCTCAAACCTGGAAGATGCCTAGCCTTGCAGATTTCATGGAATCTCTCACACAAGAACAAGACAAGCTGGTGATGATGGGCACCATCAAACCTTCCAAGGACCAAGCTCTGGTTGCTGGAGATTCGAGGGTGGATTCTAAAAGCAAAAAGAAAGATAAAAATCCACCTGAGCAAAGAAGAGACAAGAAGCAGTCTCCGAAGGATCAACAAGGTCCCAAGAAAAATACCCAGAAGAAGAAAAAAAAAGGTGAAATGAACAAGTGCTCATACTGTTCGAAGGGCAATCACACTGAAAGCTCTTGTATGAAAAAGCAGATTGATATGCTGACCAATGTCCTGGAGAAGAATGGCATCTCCCTTCCAGAAAGCTCAAAGAAGAGAGAAGGAGGATCAAGTTCCGATGACAGAGAGAGAGTTCATGCTCTAGTTGCTGGCACATCAAGCTCACCCAGTTTTATCATAGATTCTGGAGCTTCAAGACAGATGGTTTCGACTAAGGAGGCCTTCTCCTCACTGGATATGACAAAAGGACCATCTATTGTACTGGGAGATGACTCTCTCACTGAAAGTAAAGGCAAAGGAAGGATAGAACTTGATCATGGTAACTTCAACAATGTGCTGTATGTCCCTGGTCTCACCTCCAACCTTCTATCAGTGTACCAGATGACCCACACTAGGTCTCCTAATAAAGTCATATTCTCACCAGATGAAGTTGAGATCACATAAATCTCAAGTTGAAGAATCATTGCAAAAGGAGTAGCGAATCATGCTCAAAAGGTATACATGTTTTCACACTTCCTGCCTTACTCAAACCCCTCTGCTCTTCTTATCCATGCTAATGAAGCTAGAAAGCTATGGCATGAAATATTTGGCCATTTAAATTACAATTATTTGTCTAATCTTAGTGAGAAAGATATGGTCATAGGGTTTCCCAAGATAAAATTTTCCAAAGGAGTCTGCCAAGGTTGTATCCTAGGAAAACACCAAGAGCACAAATTTGAGAAAGCCAGCCATTAGAGAACCTCTGCACCCCTCGAGCTGATTCACAGTGATGTTGCTGGCCCATTCCCTCATATGTCCATGATTCAGGAAAAATATGCATTGACCTTTATTGATGATTTTTCCAGGTATTGTTGGGTTCACTTCATGAAACACAAGTCAGAAGTTTTTTGCCTATTCAAAGTCTTCAAGGATTTGGTTGAAAACCAGTGTGGAAGAAAAATCAAGGTACTCAGGTCTGACAATGGTGGTGAGTATGTCAAGACTGAGTTTATTAACTATTGTGTAGATGCAGTTATTCAGATGCAGCATTCTATCCCCTACACACCACAGCAGAATGGTGTTGCAGAGAGGAAGAACAGATCACTGAAGGAGATGGCAACATGCATGATGGAGGCCAAAACTTTGCCACCAAAGTACTGGGCTGAAGCTATCAACTGTGCAGCCCATATTCAGAATAGGGTTCCTCACAAACAGTTGGATGGAATGACTCCCTTCGAAGCATGGAGTGGGCACAAGCCAGATGTCACCCATTTTAGGATTTTTGGCTCAAAGGCATGGGCTAGAATCCCGACAGAGAAGAGGAAGGCTTTGCAGCCCCAAAGCCAAGAGTGTATTTTTGTGGGATACTTTGAATATTCAAAAGGGTACAAGTTGATAAATTTGTGCACAAACAAATCCTTCATCGAAAGGTGTGTTCAGTTTGAAGAAGAACCCCTTGCAGAAGTGGAAGTTGGTGAAGCCTCTTCACCACCTGAACCTCAAGAAGTAAGTAAAGAGTTTGTTGAACATGCTGATTCTAATTTGTCTGATGGAGATGAGTTTATTGCAGACCCAAACATCCCCACAAGGCCTAAATGGGCAGCCAAGACACTACATGCAGCAGGACAGTTAGCTGGGGATCCCAATGATCCAAGGAGGACTAAATCTCAATTTGAGAGTGGTCTGTGCATGAAGGATCCTGAGTTTGCTGAAAAATGCTATTTGATGGTGGATTCTAATCCTAAAACATATGAAGAAGCAGCAGGAGATCCAAGATGGAAAGCTTCCATGAATGAGGAGTTCAACTCGCTACAAAAGAGCAACACATGGGAGCTAGTGGATCTTCCTCCAGGGAGAAAACTAGTACAGTGTAAGTGGGTCTATAAGACCAAATTTGCTGCTGATTGTTCACCACTGAAGTAAAAGGATATATTGGTAGATAAAGGCTACTCACAGGTTCATGGCATCGATTACAATGAGATTTTTTCCCCAGTGGCAAAGATGGATTCAATCAGGCTAGCTCTAGCCATTGCAGCATCAAGGCAATGGGAGGTACATCATATGGATGTAAAATGTGCCTTTCTGAATGGTGATATCACTGAGGATATATATATACAGAAGCCCCAAGGTTTTTCTACTGACCATTCTCTTGTGTGTAGGTTGAGAAAGTCATTGTATGGGCTAAAGCAAGCCCCCAAGGCTTGGTATGCCAAGATAGATAGCTTCTTGCTATCTCTGAATTTTGTTCGGTGCAAATCAGATTCGAATGTCTATCTGAAGGTAATTAATGGTTCATTAATGATCATTGTGTTATATTTTTATGACCTCCTCATTACAGGAAGCTCACAGGATGAGATTGCTTCCCTAAAAGGAGCTATGAACCAAGCCTTCTCCATGACAGATTTGGGGCTCTTAAGTCAATTTCTGGGGCTTGAGATTGCTCAAAACAAAGCTGGAATCAAGGTGCAACAGTCCAAATATGCCTTGGATTTCTGATCAAATTCAGAATGCAAGATTGCAAAGCAAGCAAAACTCCTTCCTTTCAGGAGTGAAGCTGGAGGAAGATGATTCTCCACCGATGGTAAACAACACTTTGTATAGACAGTTGATTGGATGTTTATTGTATTTGACACATACTTGACCTGATCTTTGTTATGCAGTCATTGTTGCTTCTAGATTCATGGATCAGCCCCATGAGATCCATTGGAAAGCAACCAAGAGGATCCTTAGCTTTGTTCAGGGAACAAGGACACATGGGATTTTCTATAAAGCCAATTCTGACCTTGAGTTAATTGGTTTTACTGATAGTGATTGGGAAGGTGATAGCACAGATAGGAAGTCCACTTCAGGTTATGTGTTCATTCTTACAGAAGGGCCAATCAGCTGGTCAAGAAAGAAACAGAGTGCCATTGCACTCTCATCTACAGAAGCTGAATACAGAGGAGTTGTCAATGCAGCAACTCAGTGTTTATGGTTGCAGGGTTTACTTGGAGAATGTGGTTTCGAACCTGAGTACTCAACTACCATCTACTGTGATAACCAGAGTACCATTCGAATCTGCAAAGATCTAGTTTAGAAGTAGAGAACCAGACACATTGAGATTCACATGTACTACATCAGAGAGCTTGTGCATGATGGCACCATTCACCTACTCTTATGTTCATCTTCAGAACAAGTGGCTGATATCTTCACCAAAGCATTTTGTGAGAAGACCTTCAGCAATCTCAAATCACTACTGGGGATTGCTTATCATGCTGTCAAAGCATGAGTGGAGACAAGATTCTACAATTTTGTTTTACAGTCCATGTTTAAGGGAGGATTTTCCCAAGTTGGTTTTGCCTCTTTCTTTGGTTCATATGGACTTGCAATATGTAAAAGGGTGAATAAGCCTTGTTGCTAGGCCCTATATTTTGATTTATTACTCATAAATTCAGGATTAAGGGGGGGTGTTAGAATAATCAAACCCATAGTATTACCCACTTAGACATTAATTCATTTATTTTTGTCTTATTTTCCTAGTTCATGAGTCCCACCATGTGCAAGTTGCTAATTGCCTATCCATAGAGGTCAAACTTGCCATCTTTGACTCATGTAGCACTTGGGAAAGCCTTAGGAATCAAATCTGCTTTATTCCTGGCCTCCTAGGCACCCTTCTACTTTTTCAGTGTTTTAAGGCACATAGGAAAGCAAGATTAGGTGAGGTGAACTTGTTTTTTGCCCCTTTCATCCTCCACTCTTTCCTCCATGCAAAAGCATGTATGAGCTGCCATTTCACCACTCATTAGCTTTCCCATGCGCCCTTTCCAATTCGTGAGCCTCATGACATATTTGGGATCATCTTTTTACACCTATGGGGGATTTGCCTATTTTGGGTAAGCCTGCTTTATGCTAGTTTTGGATGCCTCCTTATGCATTCGATCTCTTGATGTTTTCTATATATTCAGCAACCTATGTTATTCCAGGGTTGGCTATTGTACACTGAGTTAATATAATTTTGGGTTACAGCTCCATTTTCAGTCTCCATTGTTGACAATTTTGCATGATCAATTGTAATTTGTTGTGAGTGAAATTAATCTATTGCTGGTCAGAATTTCTACAATATAACATTTCACAAAATCTGAACTTTTAACATTCATATAGAAGTTAAACTAATATTTATTTAACTAAAATAGTAAAATAAAATAACATATAACATGTTGATGACAAGATGACAACAGATTTAGGAGGTCGTTCCTCCCTACCAATCTCGTGGAGAGCACTGAAAAAATGATTCCTCAGGACCCCCGATCTTGTTCCTGGTCTTCTTGGCTGAGAACTGGGTGGAGAATGCAACTGTAGAACCCTCTATCAACTGACTAGTTCAATACCTCAATAAAACACTTTGCTCTCAGCACTATGATCTTCAACTTAAAAGCTGCAACTAGAACAAATCAGCAGTTATCCCCTCAAACACTTTCCAGATTTCCCTTCCATTGAATTTCTCTAGAGTACATTCATTCACCCTGAATGATCACTTCTCTAGAATAAGGAGCAGCGACAGCTCTCTTCAATGGGAATTTTTATAAAGATGCCTAGGTCTTCTCGGTCAGTTTTCATTAATTGAGCTACCTACTCTGATTCCACTTTCTTGGGGAATCATTACCACAAATGTAGGGAGGTTTCCACCTGCAACAGTTGGAAGTGTTTTGAGGATGTTACCACATGTCAGTTTGCTCTCCACCCAGTCTCCTCCACCAATTTGACCAGTAAACACTCTTTTAACAGCTCTCCTAAGTTGTTTTCTCCTGATTTATTTATTTATAAATAAAATATCCCGAATTTACAATAAATATTCTTGACCCCGCTGGTCATTAATTACAACTTAGCATAAAACTTAACATAATGTTCCTCAAATAATATAAAATTGCTTTTACAAAATTGGGGCATGTTACATTCTTCTTTTTGGGGTACCAAGGTCCATCAAAAGTATGCAGAGTGGGTACTCGTTGGATGTGGAATTTAATTCCACATCCAATGAGCTCTCTCAGTCGAAATTTGAGTAAAAACACAGGGAGATATGTCAAAAATATGAACAAAAAAATTAGCTTTTTTCTTTTCTTCCTCCAAAATTTATACATATTATTTTATTATTTTCCTTAGGAGGCCCATTTTGAGTAGATATTTCCTCTAATGTAATTACCTTTGGAATCCCATGGAGATGAAAATTTTCTTTCATAAAAATATCAGCAATATTTGTAGCCGAATGAGTTGTTTTCACAGGGATAAAGTGTGATGCTTTACTTAACTTATCTACCACTACCATTATGGAATCATTTTGTTTCTAGTTTTTTGGTAAACCAGTTACAAAGTCAATACTAACGACTTCCTACTTCCAACTTGGTATGGGCAATGGATGTACCAAGATTGTTGGGTGTTGATGTTCAGCCTTAACCTACTGACACTCAATACACCTAGCTAAGAATTCAAAAACCTTGTTTTTCATGTTAGGCCAAAAGTATTATTTTCTTAACATAGTTATCATTTTATGATACCCTGGATGTCTAGAATAAGGGCTTTTATGAAATTCATTTAAAAATAGCAACTTAACCTCAGGTATATTTGGTACATACAGTTTTCTTTTAAACAATAATAAACCTTGTTCATTAAAACTGTCATCTATAACTATATTTTCATATGTTTTCTGAATTACCCTTTCTTTTAAATGCTGATATTTTGGGTCCCGTTTTATACCTTCTTCTAATTTATCTTCTAAATCATTTTTATAACTGTTGATGGTAGCCAGAAAACTTGTTACAGCATTTCTGCTCAAGGCATCAGCCACCTTGTTTTCCTTCCCTTTAATATGCTTGATCTCAAAATCATATTCACTAAGGAAAGCTAGCCATCTAGCTTGCCTTGCATTTGGATTTTGCTGATCAAACAAATACTTTAGACTTATGTTATCAGAAATTAGCATATATATTTTACCTATTAGGTGATGACATCACATTTTTAAAGCGTGAATTATTGCAGCCAACTCTAAATCATAAGTTGCATAGTTCTTTTCATAAATTTTTTATTTTCTTGATTCATATGCAATTGCATGACCTTCCTGAGTCAGCACCCTGCCTAAGCCTTCGTTGCATGCATCAATGAATACGAAAATTTTTTTGTTTGGGTCTTCTATTTTCAGGATGGCTGTGGTAGTTAATAATGTTTTTAGTTTATTAAAACTATCTTCGCACTTCTGATCCCAAATAAATTTCTTACCCTTCTTTGGTAATGAAGTTATGGGGTTTGCAATTCTTGAAAATCCTTCATTAATTTTCGGTATTATCCTGTTATTCCCATGAAGGATCATACATCAGTTACATCCTTAGGTACGGGCCAATCAATAATAGCTTTTATTTTATCTAGGTCCACTGATATCCCCTCTTCAGATATTATGTGTCCTAAATATTTTATTTTATCCTTGTAAAATTCACATTTATTGAATTTAGCATATAACTGATGTTCTCTTAATACTTGTAGAATTATTTTTAAGTGTTCATCATGCTCTTCTTTAGTCTTAGAATAAATTAGTATGTCATCTATAAAGACGACTACAAATCTGTCTAGATACTTACTTAGGACATTATTCATTAGACACATAAAGGTTGTAGGTGCATTTGTTAGCCCGAAGGCAGGGATAATTTTAGGGGCGAATTTTAGCCTAGTGGGCTATTTTTCCATGTTTTTCTCCCAAAAAAAGATTCACCATTTTGCATTTTTTGAAGCCCTATTTCGCCCAATTTTGATGGGGTAAAATTTTTTCACCCTAAAAATCACCAAATATTATATAAACGATATAAAATCCTTGGAAATTAAAATATTTTTTGAAAAATATTGCCAATCATTTTATAGTTGACGTTTTAAGAATTGGCAATATTCAACAACATTTATACACTTTTAAAGAAGTATGGTTCCTTAAAATAATCCCTGCCAGAAGGGCATAACTACAAATTCATAGTTTCCATACCTCATCCTGAATGCAGTTTTAAAGATGTCTTCATCTTTAATTCTAACTTGGTGATAACCAAAAAGTAAGTCGATTTTAGAGAATATCGTTGCTCCACGTATTTGATCGAACAGATTTTCAATGCAAGGCAAAGGATATCTGTTTTTAATCATCATTTTATTAAGTTGACGGTAGTCTATGCATAAGCGTAGAGTACCATCCTTCTTTTTAACAAAAAGGACCGGTGCTCCCTAGGGGGATACACTTGGTCTTATGTAATTTTTATCTATTAACTCTTGCAATTGTAATTTAAGCTCATTCAACTCCAAAATGTTCATTTGGTACGGAGCTTTCGAGTTAGGTACCACTCCGGGTACTAGTTCAATTGTAAAATCCAAATCTCGTTTAGGAGGTAATCCTGGAATTTCTTCTGGGAATACATCCACAAAATACTTCAGGATCAGTATATCTTTGAGTCCTGGCTTATTTTCATTATTACCTTGTTCATTATTTATAACATGCATAGCAAAAACTTTACATCCTTTATTTAGACAAATTTCATCCTTACAGATACTTTTCTGGGAATTCCTACAATAATAGTTCTTTCTCCTTCCTTATTTAAACAAGTAAAAGTATTATGAAAGCAATTTAAAATTACCTAGTGTTTCTCAAGCCAATCCATTCCTATGAGAATATCATAAGATCCTAGAGGTAATACATTTAATTTTACTTGAGTTTCAAACAGATCCATCATTAAATCACAATTTTCAACATAGTTTACTACTTTTCATTTAGTTCCCGTGGCTAGCTAGACTAGCCATGTTTTATCAAATTTTCTTAAAGGTAATTTACACTTTTCCACTATGCTAGGAGATATATAACTAAGACTAGCTCCTAGATCAATTAAGATGGAAACAAAGAAATTTTGGATCATACCTTGCACTTCTACCATAGAAGTCTGGTGGTCTACCTGTCGGTTTTTCAGTGCTGCATTGATTCTATGCATTTCATTGGCTACATCCCCAACTGTTTCCGCTTCCTATATAGTGTGTATATTTCTAGTGTTTCCCTTCCAATTTGGACAATATTTGGCATAGTGTGGTCCTTGACGTTCCCAACATTTGACAGGTTCTCGTTGTTCAGTGTTTCTCACAAAATTGTTAGAAAAATACCTGCCCTTTGATGTTGTAGTATTCTAAGGTATCTTGTTCTTAAAATCAGTCTTCTCATAGTTGTTTTTGGAAAAGTTCTGGGTCTAACTACCAAAACTTTTGTTTGATTTGAATCCTCTTCCGCTTTGATCAAATTGACTACTCTTTTTTGTTTTCCAACTTGGTAGACTTTCTCTTTTCTTATGGTCTAGATAAATGACTAGGAGAAGGAAGTCACCCTCGTGGGTGAAACCTATGAGAGTTTGACCTCTTTCTTTCTAGTAAGGAATGTGATTTCTTGACCAGAAACAATGGAGACAAGGTATGACTGTTATAATTTATGATATCATTCTTCTGGTTTGAAAATTGTATTCATGGATTGAATTCAATGTAATCGACGGGTGAAAGCAAAAAACTGATTTCAATGCAATCTATAGGTGAAATTTGAAGAACTACAAGGGGAATATGTGGATATGTACTTTTCTTCCCATTGGTGACCTCAATGTAGGTATTTTACCCTCGTTTTTTTGGAAATCTATAAATCGTTATTGGAGAAGGGGGACTTCGAGATCGTCTTCATTTCTACAGATCATAATGAGAAGTCATTTGAGGAATACCACCATACCATACCATGGATTTACCTACCGTTTTCAAATGAAAAGACAAGGAAGAAGCTTGATGATGTTTTTCAGGTCGAAGGCATTCTGTTCCTGGTTCTTCTGGACAAAGAAGGGAGAGTTATAACCACTGAAGGTGTGGAGATACTTGAAGAATATGGTCTTGAGGGATATGCATTCACTACTGAGAGACTTGATGAGAAAACAACAGGAAAAAAATTGATCGGTTAAATACATGTTCTATAAACACCCAGGATTTATTCGGTCTGTTCATATTCTTTCTGTGTAACTTCTTCTTCTGCCAAGTCCATCCTTATTTTAAACTCACTCTGCATTCTTTCTGATCAGTCTTCCTCTAAATTTGGTGGATATTTTGGCCTCTAAATTGGTATGATTTTCAGGAAGAAGAAAAAGAATCAGAGAGAAAATGCAGTCTATTGTAGGAAGCAAAATTTTCTCACCTCTAGAGGGGCGCAACCGGGTTCAGGGATGGAGAACGTTTTGCAGTGGATCTGGTAAATTTGGCAATGACTGAGGGACCTTCCTCTAAAATTTCTAAGGGACCAGTAAGTCTAAATTCATCCCTTCCAAACCTCCAAAATCTATGAATTTTGCACACCCAAGTAAAGGTTAATGAAATCTCTAAAGATTATTGAAATCATTCATAAACTATAAGAAACAAATACTACCAAATAATAGTTAATGGATTCTCTATGGAATATTCAAACAATTCATAATCCTTCTTACGCATTTCGATACTCGTCAAATCTTGGTTTTTATTATTGAGAGATTTGCACAGATTTTACCATTTACATTCATCTTTCCGCAAGGTAGAGTTTCTGCAATCTACATGCCGAAAGCGGAAAGCGAAAGGTAAATTGTTAATCAATTTATCAATTTACCTTTCATGGATAGTGGAAAGGTAAATTGATAAATTGTTTATCAATTTACCTTTCCGCTTTCCACTTTCCTCTTTCCGATTTCCACATTGGGAAGTGAAAAGCATAAAGGTAAATTGATAAATTGATTATCAATGGACTTGGCTATTAATGGCAATAAATGAATGCATATTTATCTGGAACATTTCCTAAGCACAAGCAAGAGAAAAATAATTTTGTTGGATTCATGACACCTTTGCTATATTTTATTTGTCATTGGAATATGTATTTTATATTTTGTTATATTTAAACAATTTTATTATGGAAAACATTATTTTTGCATAAATAGGTTGCCTATGTTCAATTACACAATGTATGTTGCAACACATCTTTGCTCTATTATTTTTCTCTAATTTACAACAAGACAATATGCTCAACAATCTTAATAACACAATCTAATGTATTATCTTAACACAACCGATTTAGATCATTCATCTCTATCTCTTGCATTAAAGCAAATAAATTTCTCTTTGGATATTAACTATGACAATCATCCTTTTGATTGCTTATGATTTTCACAAACTTCATTATTATTAAGATGTAATTTGTTTTATGTAGTAATGCATTAGCATCAAAACGTAATTCATTTGTTAAGGGAAAATTCAATGGTTTTGTTTATTCTCGAAATCCAAAGAAGCGTCAAGAAAGAAGAAGAATATATGGTACAATTTACAATCTATTTTTTTTTTATATTTGTAAAAGTCTTAAATTTTAAATTAACCATTAATTTGTTAATTTATTGGGGAATGGAATGAACTAGACGTGGGTGGAGAACAAAAACAAGATGAAGGGATCTGTCTGCTATGAGGAAAAAATAATAAATATGTTCATCCTTCAGCGAAGGATACTTTGGGCATGGCCTTCATTAACTCCACCCTCTCGTGTACCTTAAAAACGGTTGTTTTCTCCCAGCACTCTGCAAGAGAGATTGCATGATTTTATTTATGGCCTTGGCCAGTAATGGCAATAAATGAATGCATATTGACCTGGAACATTTTCTAAGAACAGGAAACATCAAAATATTTTTTCTAGATTCATGACTCCTTTGTTGTATTTTATTTGTGATTGGAATATGTAATTTATATGCTGTTATATTTAAACAATTTTTTAAGAAATTACAAAATAAAACTTATATTATAACTAAAAAAATATTTAAATTATAAACCATGGATAGCTATGGGTTAGCTTCTATCCATTGGAGGGTTAGTTTTTTAGGTAATTAAATTTTTAAAATTTTTTTATTTTGTTGATGTGATTTTTCCTACTTTGTCAAAAGTTTATAATTTGACTATGTCAAAAGTCAAACCTAAATAAGTTAGAGGTAGGTTATATGTATATCATTTATATGTGTTTACATGTAAATTATTTTAAATTGGTAATACAAATTTATTAAAATTGGGGTGGGGAAAGAAAAAAATAGAGATTAGGGTGGAGAGAGAGGATATGGTTTAGGGATAATTAGGGAAACTAAAGAGAAAGAGAGGTATAGGATGCGAGGAGAGAGAAAGAAATAGAGGGAGAGAGGGGGAGGGGAGAGGGGGGAGAGAGAGGGAAAGAGCGGGGGAGAGATATATGGTTATCCTCCGATCGGGGATGTCATTGATGTATTTATTCATGAATGTATTTAGGTAAAAATTCATTTGTAATTCAGGTCAGTAGTACCCTCAAAAGTATTATTAAAATGTAATTTCTAGTCTCCCAAGGTAAGTCAGAAAGGTTCAGTTGCGGAAAGATTCAATAATTTTACCCTTCAGGCGTTCCTTTGCACCTCTCAGTGCAAATGCTAGTCTATAATAGAATGAAATATTAGCCAAAATATTATATCTACACAGTATATTATTCATAAAATAACCTTCAAATTTTTCTATATATTAGGGAGATTCTCCCATTTATTATACATATAAATTTCTAAGATGTTCTTAAAATTATCCCTAGAAACAACTTATACAAGCTCTAAATAAAGAAATGTTCTTAAAAAAAATTATGATAAATAATTATAAATAAAAAATATTAATATTAAAAAAATATTGTAAGAATAATTTATTTAATAGCGAACAAATTGAATCTTTTTGTTTCCAAATTCTTTCTCAAATTTACTAAAAACAAATGGTTAGCTTCAATCAATTCAATTATGAAAATTTTCAATATCAATTTTAAATAAAAACAAATTGTTAGGTTCAATCAATCAATTTAATTGTGAAAATTTTCAATATCAAATTTTAAATAAATAAAAGCATTTAAGTTTTTTAATTTAAATTTAAAAAACTCATTATTTATAGGTATATGCTAACCAAACCACGTCATAATCCTCATTCAAAACGGTTATTAAACTATCACACCCACATAGTTTGTATTTGAATCACATCAAAATGGATTAAATGGTATCTCACATTCTTCTAGTTATGTGCCACAAACTGTTGGTTATCCATTCATCAACTATAAGTTATCCATGCATTGGTACCAGCTATCCATTCGCTGGCTAGCTACCAGTTATTTTTATGTTTTTATTTAAGATTTGGGGTGGACTACGACCTATGCATTTTCATCTACACACGAGGATGAGACAAGTGTATTGTCAAGACTGATTCTATGTAAGTCGTTCAAAATTCAAAATAAACAATTATAAAAAAAGGAATATAAAAAATAACTATTACCTAGCTGATGATTAGATAATGGGTAGCAATGCATGGATAACTATGATGA